>QPKB01000010.1:14529141-14812432 GCA_003546025.1 Camphora micrantha
CCTAAGGAAAAGTTAGAAAGGAAACAGAATAAGGAGATTTTGACGGAAGGAGAACTAAGACACTAGAAACAAATCCATAAGATAATCTAATGAAAGACCGAATGCAGCAGCAAAATGGAAAGGAGAGGGAGGGGGGTAGAGAGTTGTTCTTTGATAACAAGATCGTCACCATTATTTTTAGTTTCTTCGCCAAATTAGAGTATCCAACAAAATTAAATTGCTAAATTTAATTTGAGATGCATGAAACATGAGATGGACTCACGATTTCACTCAATGATGATTATCGTTCAATTTACTGATAACGATATCGTTTATGAAAATTTTTAGGTTCTCATCCTTTTTTTTTTTTTTGCATCCTACAACAACACAATGGTGGATGCGAGGGGGGAGGAGAGAGCAGGGATCGGATGTGAACATGCAGAGAGGGAGAGAGCAGGGAGAGGGAGAGAGGGAAAAAGGGGATGCAGAGAGGAGAGCTTAGGGAGAGGAGTAGGGGAGAAACAGGCGTGCAGACAGGCAAAGCGCAGGGATAGGGAGAAGGAGACAAATACTCATGCAGAGACGTAGAGAGTAGGGAGGGTAAGAGAGAAAAAAAGCATGCAGAGAGGAATAACGCATGGAGAGGGAGAAAGAGAGAATAGGCGGGAGGATCAGGAGATGATGATTTTGTTCGCACAAGAGGGGGTAAAATCGTCCAACGGCACATGTACAAACAACAAAACATGAGTATTTTGTTGTATTCGTGCTTAAATCAGTATAATACACATTTAGGGAAATTTATTTGGTAAAAATCCCTAGTATCTAATCCAATTATTTGGCATCTTACAAGGTGGCAATAATGACTGTATCATGACATTCATAAACAATAGGAAATACTGATGGACTTCGCCCAGATTTTCCATTCAACATCATTTGTATGATAACAGTCTCAATGAGTACGATAGCTATTCCCAATAATTACCTTTTTTTTCATGCCCGGTTGACATGGAACTATAGATTGTATATTGATCCGAAAGTGCCGAAGCCTCTGAATGCCATCAAATAGGCGAAAAGGCCACAAGTACACAATGAGTACGATACCTATTCCCAATATCCATATTCCAACAAGTACGATAGCTTTCTTAACCTTATCGCTAAGCCGTCCTCATATCTCTTATGTTATGTTTTGAATTGCTGTGAATTTTGCACCCTACTAATTAGTTCATCAAATCAAAAAATCTTTAAGCCACAGAGCCTAAATGATCAGATATCATTTTTGCAGACCCTACTCGTTAGTTCATCAAATCAAAAAATAACCAATCCCTGATCCACAAGGTAGACCCCCGAACAGCCAAATATCCAATTAAAGATATTGTCTACCTGTGAATCCATGCGAAGGAAGTTATTCTTTGATAATGATATCGTAACTATAATTTTTATCCTTACGTCCCACTTTTGGTGTCCAAAAGAGGAATGATGATGACTTCATATTGAGATGCTAAAACGATGAGAATGAAGCACGATTTAATGAAGTTTGGATTTTTTGGTATTTTATATTAACGATACCGTTTCAATAATTTACAGGTTCTTCGCCAAATTTCTGCACCATGCAGGAGAACGATAATGAATGTATAATGAGATACGTAAACAATTCGCAAGACTTACGAACTTCACATAGATGTTGATTTCATAGGACAACAGCATCATCGATAATTATTTATAGGAATGTTCCTAAACTCGTTTGATCCTGCACTTGTTGACCTTATTTCAGTAACTAACGTGTTACCCCAAAACCTTTGAATCTCATATTATCAACTAGGCAATAAGTGCCAATATTAAATCACCGGCAAAAACCACGGATGTCTTTTCAATACATCATATTAACGGGATACAATTGAAATCACAATAAAAGGAAGATGAGACATCAAAATACGTTGGGAACGACTACATTTATAATGGGTAATTCAAATATCAGGAAAGCCCATGACAGTAAAGTACAGAAAATCACCCAAACAATTACTATGCATGGCAAAAACACAAGAAGCCAATTCCCAAGAGAATCTAATAGAACCAAAATCAAAAGGCAAGGAAAAGTTCGAAAGGAAACGGAGAACGAAATTTAAACGGAAGGAGAATTAAGACACTAAAAAACAAATCTAATGGAAGATAATGATATCGTTTCAGTTGCATCCTAAAACAACACGATAATGATTGTATAATGACATGCATAAGCAATGGAAAAGAGTTACAGACTTCACCCATATTGTGATCTCAACATCATTCATATGAGAATAGGATCACTACCATTGTGAATATGAGTTCTATAGATTTCATTTTATACTACACTCTAAACGTCTTTATGTAGCCATATTACTTAGTCCAAAGGCTTGGAATCTCATATTATCAACTATTTTAAAAACGCCCATTAGTAATTCGCTTACCAAACCCGGAAAATAGAAGTAAACATGAGTAGTATTGTTTCTTTTTTGTTATACACATGATAATGTACTACGAGTCAAATTGATAGATATTGTGTAAGTGACCATCAAGGTTACTTGTACATGAGAAAAGTGATTATTTACTGAAGAATTTTGAAGCCTGGATGACGATGGGGAAACAGGTGGGGAAGAGGAGATAATTGGATTTGGGAATGAGGCGAATAAGGATAGAAGAAGATGGGGGGTGGGAGGCTTACAGACTAGTGATTTGAGGGGGGGGGGGGGGAGCGCCTTAAAGACTGTAGATTCAACCATCTAGAAGATGGGGGTGGGAGGCTTACAGACTAGTGATTCGGGGGGGGGTGGGGGGGGGGGGGGGGGGCCTTAAAGACTGTAGATTCAACCATCTAGTCTCTAAAGCTTGATCGACCCATGAAACTATTAGCTTCTTTACCCTTGTCATTAATTGAAGATAGAAATCTACACAATCGAATTCTTCCTGTCCAAACTTAAAGGGATATACAAATCTCCAAGTATTAGATTTTGTTCGATTATGTGAATCTGACTTAACCTTATTGACGAGAGCTTATAAAATAAACCACAGGGCAAAACTACATAAACCATTTAAATGCAATTTCTTACGGTTGCTGTTGCATGTGTTAAGTATGAAGAAATCACGTAGTCTCAAGGAGATTGTAAGAATTCACTGACGTTTTAGCATCTAAAAAACAGTACACAATAGTCTTCTATATTAATCATTCCCTCAAATTGTAAATGCTCATTCTCATGTATAAACTCATTCCAGGAAAGAGCATAACAAAAAAGATACCAAGTATAAAATTCGGTTTCAAATACGAGCCATATCTTGATTTGTGTTTTTAAATAGTGAACAACAACATAATCCAAGATTGTCATCGGGTATTTTAACAAAAAGGTTACCAAATATCAAAAAAATAAAAAAAAAATTTTATTTGCTATCGCATAGAAATGCACGGCTGCATTGCAAAACCAATACATTCGTATTACAATAACGGAACATGGGAAGTTGATGTAGGCCAAAAACTGTCAAGATGATGAAATCGAGGCCCATATGCAAATAAGTAAATAAAACAAGATTCAAATAGTAAAGAACAACTACAGGATGAAGATGCCAAGCATTACAAAACCTCCAGTTTTGGGATTTCAAATGGCCATTAATCCATTCTTAGAAATTCATTCAAACAAACAGAGCATTGAATGCAAGGAGTGCCCATGCACATGCTACAACAAAAAATGGATATTATGCAAGTTCTCACCTCTCTTGGCTAGAAACCCTCTTTCATTTGCAGGATTTTCTCCATCAATTACGGCGACGAGAGATCATCGCTGGCTGCCGGTGTAAGATGATCCGGACAGAATCACCGATTGGGGTGAAGACATAAAGGAAGAGGGAAAGAGAGAGCAGGGAGCCAAGGGAAATGAGAGAGGAAGCGAGAGGGAAGGAGAGAGGGAGGCGAGAGGAACGGAGAGAGGGATCGAGAGGGAAGGAGAGAGCATGCGAGAGGGAAGGAGAGAAAAGGGACCGGAGAAGACATGCAGGGGAGAGGGAGAGGAATTTTTTGGCGGGACAGGGGGACTGGGATTGATGTATGCTGAGAGTGATTCGAATGATGTAGTCAGCACAGGGAGGGGTAAAAGAGTCCTAATTGGATGTACGAACACCAAAATGAGAAAATACATGTATTTGTGTTTAAAATGGCCAAATACATACTTAAGGACACTTTTCTTGTAAAAATCCCTTGAAAAAAATATCGCTATTTTTTCCTTCAGTCCCAAAGGTCTCTCTCGATCTATCTCTCATGCACATGAAGCGTAATCATATATATTAGGGGGTGTTTGGATAACTGCATAATATAATATGAACAAGGTTAAATATTGTAAGATTTCATTACGATAGAATAAAATATTATCATATTATTATATTGTGTCACTTTTGGTGTTTTGTAACTTTTACAAATTTCAATTTACCTTTAAAGTGTTTAGCAATTTATAAAAAAACTCACAAGATGATAAATAGATCTATATCATAAAGATCTATTTCATATAAATAAGACTGGCCAAACAAGCCCTAAATAAGAAATGGAATGAAAGTAATCAATTGACCTAATGCAGGACCCAGTAATTTGTAATCACATGTGTTAATAATCATATAAGGACCCACTATTGCTAAAAAATCACAGGATTAAATGTTAAAACCTTTAGATCCAAGCAATGTTGTTTAATTAAGGTAGGTCCAACAAATGTTGATAGTTATAGTGTAATACATCTAATGGTGATTATCACAAATGGGCCTATCTATTTTTTTATTTTTTTTTATTTTTGTAATACCTTATCTAATGTTAAGCATCATTGAAGAATCTATCTATTAAAAATCATTATAGGACCTATTTGATATTGGTAATTATAGTAACACAAGGGGAGTTATCAAATAGTGGAACCCATTTAATGATGACAAACTTCTAACTGCAATCACACAATTCAATCTTAGTAATTAGTAAGAAATCCATCTAATGTTGGTAGTATGGGACCAACCTAGTGTTGGTAATCACGATGAAGGGTCCCTAGTTTGACATTAGTAAGACCCTCCTAATATTGATAATTAACAAGGGCTATGTAATTATGATATGGTTATAGTACCCCACATTAAATTTGTAAGCATTGTGGGGCCAATCTAATATTAGGAGTCATAGTTGCAATAAGGACCATTAATGTCCATGAGTTCTTTTGTATATAGAATAGATTATCTTATACCGCATATCCTTGAATAATATAATATGAAAGTTTTTAGAAGAAAGTGAGATATTATAATATGCTTTCTAAGTTATCAAAACACCTCCTTTTTTTTTGTATAGATTATATTCTAAACTAGTTATTAATATCTTAAAATATCTTGTTTACAAACACCCCCTTAAAGTTTTCATCAATCCAATGGTCGTGCATGAATTGAATCAATTAAAACTAGTTATAAGTCCAAGATGATTGTCATTATGATCGAGTTGGATTTAATGAGATGATCCTTTATATTGATAATAATCTTGATTGGAGAAATATTATACCATGCATATTTACATTGTTGTAAGCATGTGATATAATAGATATTAAGACCAATCCAAATAAACTAATAGACATTAGGATCTTGAAAATGGACGAAAATCATCTATTTTAAAGAAATTATATACATTGTTGCCCTGCCACTCACGATAAGCCGATCTCTGGCGCTCAGGAGTGGGGCTCCCTACAAATAAATTTGAGAAAATGCATTTATTTAAATTTGAAATACTCCTCAATACAACAGGTATGAATTGGTATTAAAAGTTAGCTATGGAAACTTTCATGACAATTATAAGTTGCCTTTTAACCATAAAAAAGCTCCTTTTACATTTCTTTTCCAAAGATGTTGCATTTTTTATATGGATTATAGACAATATTTTATATTCAAACTTAGTTTTTATTAATTTTCGTTAAAAGGACTAAATCTAATCAGTTTGGAGTTAGGATCACATGAATCGGCAAATTGATGGTTCTGTTTTGGGTCATTATAACCACCAACAAAGCTCCTGCATATTGTGTTATTTATTTTTTTATAAAGAGTTGTTTTAATTATTTGATTATAATATGCTAAAGGATACTTTAATATGTCTAAGGGTGTGTTTGATCGTTCTTTTCTAAAAATAGCTTCAAAAAATCTATTACTTCAAAGCAACTTTTCAAGAGCAAATGTTATCACACATCTGATAAGGGACATCTATAAGGGACATTTGTTGAGCCACGAATCCAAAATCCGGTTGAATCTAAAATCCGGAAGCAAAGAGAACCCTCTTAACAAAATAGGGAAACTCGAAAAATCAATTCCTTTCTCGTCTCTCCATCTCCCAGTAAAAACCAATGCTCAAAGGTAATATTCTTGCTACAGAAACCCATATTTTTTTTTTTCATCTTCATCTGCATCTTACTTGATTTTCTTAATTTTTTTGGTTGTATCTTATGGAATTTATTATTTTATAGAGAAGAAGTGTCATGCTCCCAAGTGAGGTCTACTTGCATGCAATCCTAAGTTGTGGCTCATCTAGTAAGGAACACTTGTATAATGAAAAAAAAAAAAAAAAGAAGTAAACATTTGTCTTTAAAAGAAAAAAAAAAATGGAAGAGTCATGAACTCCGACTAGCATCTGGGGCTTTCCAATTTGCCCATTTTCATTTCTAAATAACATCATTTTTCCCTTCTTCTCCATCCAAACCCTCCTCCCTAATAGCATTATCTAGCATGTCTGTTGCCACATTCCTATCTTCGTCCTTAATAGTAAGTTTTTTCTTTTATCTAAATACAAAGAATGAGTGGAAAAAACTTAATTGTCAAAAAAAAAAAAAAAATGCTTCAATTTAGGGGTGGAACGAAGATGGGCATTTTCTGTAGGTGTAAAAAGAAGATGAGCATCTTCTATTCTCTTGCCTTAGTAGTTACAAAATTATCTATTTATCTTTCATTTCCTTTTTAATGCTAACAGAATGCTTTAGTTTTATTTAGGTAGTATATTGAAGTCAATATTTTGATCTATCACCACATCTCCTGCTTCTATCACCACTACTCAAGAGTTAGCTTTTCCTGAAATTTGAATCCAACCAATGAGTGAAATCAAATGATTGTTGAATCAAAAAATATCCGGTGGTGGCAAGAAATATAAATATATAAATATCACTTCGTCGCCTGACACCCTAAATCTCCACCTGTGCTCTATGGATTTGTTGTGTGCATACTTAGAAATTCTCGAGCAAAACCACCCCTATTCACATCAGTTTCCTCCAAAATCTCAACTCATAAGCTTTGTTTACTCATTTTTAATGGTAGGAATTTATGAAGCAATTATAATAATAAGAAATTAAGGAGTGAGATACATTTTGCACACTCTTGCTTCATATTTAAAATGTGAAAGAGAAAAACTGTCATACATGTGTACTTTCTTTACACACACTAAGTAGGTCCCACTTGTATGATCATATAAGTTGTGGCTCATCTAGAAAGGGACATCTGTTGGGCCACGAATCCCAAATCCGGAAGAATCCAAAGTTGGGAAGCAAAGAGAACCCTCGCAACAAAACACAAAACAAAGACACTTGAAAAACCAGTTTCTTTTTCGTCTCTCCATCTCCCCGTAAAAATAGATGCTCAAAGGCAAGATTTTTGCTATTGAAACCCCTTCTTTTCTTCATTGCTCTATCTTCATCTACTTCTTATTTGATTTTCATAATTTTTTTGGTTGTATCTTATGGAATTGGTTGTTTTGTTGAGAAGAAGTGTCCTACTGCCGAGAAAGGGCCAAGTGGATGCAACCATAAGTTGCAGTTCATCTGGCAAGGGACATATATATAATGAAAGAGATGTGAAAGTTTTTCTTCAAAACATTAAAAGGATGAGTCATGACTTCTGATTGGCAGTTGGGGCTTTCCAATTTGTTGTTTTCATCTCCAAGTAACATCATTTTCCCCTTCTTCATCCAAATCCTCCTTGCTAGCGGCATTATCTGGTGTCTGTTGCCACATTCCTATCTTCATCCTCAATAGCAAGTTTTTTCTTTTATTTAAATACAAAGAATGATTGGAACAAATTTAATTGTAAAAAAAATGCTTCAATTTAGGGGTGGAACGAAGATGCACATTTTGCGTTGGTGCAGAAAGAAGATGGGCATGTTTTGTTCTCTTGCCTGAGTTGTTAAAAAATTATCTATTTATCTTTCATTTCCTTTTTAATGCTATCAAAATTCTTCAATCTTATTTAGGCAGTGCATTGAAGTCAATACTTATATTCGTCACTGCATCTCCAGCTTCTCCTTATCGTGCATTTGCCGCCACTACTCAAGAGTAAGCATTTTTTGGAATCTGAATCCAACCAATGAGTGAAATCAAATGATTGCAGAATCAAAATTAAAATGGCCAGTGGTGGCAAGTATAAAGAAATATGATTATATAAATATCACTTCGTCACTTGACACCTTAGCTTTCCACTTGCTTTCTTAGTAGGGATTTGTGGTGTTCATGCTTAGAAACTTGAATTCTGAAAACATTACCGAGTATCATTGCCCCTTATATACTTAAGTTTATTCTAATATCTCAACTCACTATCTTTGCTTACTCTTATAGTTCATGGTAGGAATTTAAGAAGAAATGATAATAATAAAAAAAAAGAATTCAAGAGGGAGATACATTATGCATACCCTTGCTTCATATTTAAAATGTGCATGTGCATAAAATTTATAAAAGAGAAGAATCGTCATGCCTGTGTACTTTCTCTAAAAACCCTAAGTAGGATCGACTCTCATGATCCTATAAGTTGTGGCTCATCTTGTGAGGGACATTTGTTTGGCCTCGAATCCAAAATCCAGAAGAATCCAAAATTGGGAAGCGAAGAGAACCCTCACAAAAAGAAATAGAAAAACTAGAAAAAACAGTTCCTTGCTTGTCTCTCATCTCCCAGTAACAATCGATGATCAAATGTAACATCTTGCCTACTGAAACCCCTTCTTTTCTTCAATGTTTTATCTTCATATGCTTTTTATTTGATTTGATTTTATTTTTTTGTTGTATCTTATGGAATTTGCAGGTTTTTTTAACAGAAATGTCATGCTCTTAAGTAACGGCCACATCCATGCAACGCTAAGTTGTGGCTCATATCTGGTAAGGGATATATATATAAGGAGACGCTCCTATGAGAGCATCTCTCACCTTACTATGAGAGATGAAGGTGGAGGCCCTTATATTTAAGTTGTTGGCATGGATATGGATATGAGGGCCCCTACCTTATCTCTCATAGTAAGGTGAGAGATGATCTCATAGGAGCATCTCCAATATGTATGTATGTATCTATGTAGATATATATGTATACATATATACATATATATTTACATAGATATATGCATATAGATACATACATATATGAGAGATGCTCCTATGAGAGATATCTCTCACCTTATATGAGAGATAGGGGTGGGGGCCCTCGCATTTAAGTTATTAGTATTGGATATAAATGTCACGGCCCCCACCTTATCTCTCATAGTAAGGTGAGAGATACTCTCATAAGAGGATATATATACATATAAGGATGTGCTCTTGTGAGAGACATTCTCACCCTATTACGAGAGATAAAGGTAGGATCCCTCACATTTAAGTTGTTGACATTGGATATGGATGTGAGAGCCTCGACCTTATATCTCATAGTAAGGTAAGAGTGTCTCTCACAAGAGCAGCTCCCATATATATATATATATATATAGAGAGAGAGAGAGAGAGAGAGAAGTGAACATTTGTCTCCAAAAGAAAAAAAAAGGGAAGATTAATGACCTCCGACTAGCATTTAGGGCTTTCCATTTTTCCCATTTTCATCCTTAAGTAACATCATTTTTCCCTTCTTTTCCATACAAACCCTCCTCCAAGCAACATTATTTGGCATGGTTGTAACATCTAGAAGGGACATATGTATAATGAAAAAGAAGTGAGAATTTGTCTTCAAAACATTAAAAGGATGAGTCATGACCTTCGAGTGGAATTTGGGGCTTTCCAATTTGCTTGTTTTCATCTCCAAGTGACATCATTTTTCCGTTATTCTCCATTGAAACACTCCTCCCTAGAAACATTATTTGGTGTGTCTGTTGCCACATTTCTATCTTCATCCTCAATAGATAGTTTTTTCTCTTATTTAAATACAAAGAATGATTGGAACAAATTTAATTGTCAAGAAAATCCTTCAATTTAGGGGTGAAACGGCGATGGGCATTTTCTGTAGGTGTAGAAAGAAGATGGGCATCTTTTATTCTCTTGCCTTAGTTTTTAAAAAATTATCTATTTATCTTTCATTTCCTTTTTAATCCAAACAAAATGCTTCAATTTTAATTAGACAGTGCATTGAAGTCGGTATTTAGATTTGTCTCCGTATCTCATGCTTCTCCTTCTCGTGCATCTATTGCCACTACTCAAGATTAAGCTTTTACTTGAATTTGAATCCAACCAATGAGTGAAATCAGAAGATCGTTGAATCGAAGAAAGGCCCGTTGTGGCAAGCATTAAGAAATATAATTATATAAATATCACTTTGTCACATGATACCTTAGCTTTCCACCTATTTTCTATGCATGGATTTGTGCTGTCCATGTACATAAATTCAACTCTTAAAAAAATTATCGAGTACAATTGACCCTTATTTACTTCACTTTCCTCCAATATCTCAACACAATATTTTCTTACTCTCGTATTTCATGGTAAGAATTTATTGAAGCAAAGATAATGAAAAAAAAATTCAAGTGGGAGATACATTATGCACACTCTTGTTTCATATTTAAAATGTGCATACGCATTAAATTTTATAAAAGAGAAAAATTGTTGTGCTTGTGTACTTTCTTTATACACCCTAAGTAGGTCCCACTTGCACGATCCTATAAGATGTGGCTCATCTGGTAAGGGACATCTGTTGGGCTACGAATCCAAAATCTGGAAAAAATCCAAATTCGGGAAGTGAAGAGAACCCTTGCAGCAAAACAAAGAAACTCAAAAAACTAGTTCCTTTCTCGTCTCCCCATCTCCTCGTAAAAATTGATGCTCAAAGGTAAGATTTTTGCTATTGAAACCTTTCTTTTCTTCATTGCTCCATCATCATTTGCTTCTTATTTGATTTTCTTAATTTTTTTTTGTTGTATCTCATGGAATTGGTTGTTTTGTTGAGAAGAAGTGTCTTGCTGCCAAGTAAGGTTCAAGTGGATGCAACCATAAGTTGTGGCTCATCTAGTAAGGGACATATTTATAATGAAAAAGAAGTGAAAGTTTGTATTCAAAACAAAAAAGGATGAGCCATGACCTTCAAGTGGCATTTGGGGCTTTCCATTTTGCCTGTTTTCATCTCCAAGAAGCATCATTTTTCCCTTCTTCTCCATCGAAACCCTCCTCCCTAGCAATATTATCTGGCGTGTATATAGCCTCATTCCTATCTTTGTCCACAATAGTAATTTTTTCTTTTTATTTAAAAACAGAGAATGATTGGAACGAATTTAATTGTCAAGGAAATGCTTCAATTTAGGGGTGGAACAAAAATCTTCATTTTCTGTACGTGTAGAAAGAAGATGGGCATCTTATGTTCTCTTGCCTGAGTTGTTAAAAAATTATCTATTTATCTTTTATTTACTTTTTAATGCTAACAGAATGCTTCAAGTTTATTTAGGCAGTGCATTGAAGTCGATACTTAGACCAGTCACCGCATCTCCTACTTCTCCTTCTCGTGCATTTGTCGCCACTACTCAAGGTTCCTGAAAATTAAATCCAACATACAAGTGAAACCAAATGATTGTTGAATTAAAAACGTGAAGAATTGTCGCGTACTTTACATTATGCATGCTATTGTTTCATATTTAAAATGTGCATGCACATTAAGTTTGTAAAAGAAAAACTGTCGTGCTTGTGAGCTTTACACACTCCAAGTAGGTCCCACTTGCATGATCCTATAAGTTGTGGCTCATTTTGTGAGGGACATCTGTTGGGCCACGAATCAAAAATCTGCAACAATCCAAAATCGAAAAGCGAAGAGAACCCTCTAAGAAAAAAATAGGGAAACTTAAAAAACCAATTCCTTGGTCGTGTTTCCATCTCCCCATAAGAATCACTGCTTAAAGGTAAGATTTTTGCTATTGAAACCCCTTCTTCTTTTCATTGCTCAATCTTCATCTGCTTCTTATTTGATTTTCTTGAATTTATTGGTTATATCTTATGGAGTTGGTGGTTTTGTTGAGAAGAAGTTTAGCGCTCCCAAGTGAGGGTCGCATGCACGCAATGTTAAGTTGTGGCTCATCTAGAAAGGGACATATGTATTAAGAAAAAAAAGCGAACATTTGTCTTCGAAAAAAAGAAAAAAAAGAGAGAAGAGTCATGACCATCAAGTAGCACCAGTTTGCTCGTTTTCTTCTCCAAGTAACATCATTTTCCCTTCTTCTCCATGCAAACCCTCCTCCCTAGCAGCATTATCTGGCATGTCTCTTGGCTAATTCCTGGCTTCATCCTCAATAGTAAGTATTTTCTTCAATTTAAATACAAAGAATGAGTGGAGCAAATTTGATTGTCAAGAAAATGCTTCAATTTAGGGGTGAAAAGGAGATGGGCATTATCTGCAGGTGTAGAAAGAAGATGTTGCGTATCCAAACTCCAGAAGCGGAGAGAACCCTTTCCAAAAAGCAAAAAACTCGAAAAACAACTCCTTTCTCATCACTCCATCTCCTCGTAAGAATCGATGCTCAAAGGTAAGATTTTTGCTACTAAAACCCCTTATTTTCTTCATTGCTCCATTTTCATCTACTTTTGTGTCCTGCTACCAAGTGAGGTCCACGTGCATGCAGCCCTAAGTCGTAGCTCATTTGGTAAGGGACATATGTATAATGAAAAAGAACTGGACATTTGTGTTCAAAATAAATAAAAAAAGGAAGATTCATGACCTCCGACTAGAATTTGGGGCTTTTTGATTTGCCCATTTTCATCTCCAAGTAACATCATTTTTCTCTTCTTCTCCATCACACCACTCCTCCCTAGCAGCATTATCCGGCATATATATTGCCGCATTCCTGGCTTCGTCCTCAATAACAAGTTTTTTTTCTTCAATTTAAATACAAAGAATGAGTGGGGAAAATTTAACTGTTAAGCAAATTCTTCAATTTAGGTGTGAAGCGTGGATGGACATTTTCTATATGTGTGGAAAGAAGATGGGCGTCCTCTGTTCTCTTGCCTTAATTGTTATAAAATTATCTATTTATCTTTAAGTTTCCCTTTTAATGCTAATGAACTTCAATTTTATTTTAGGCAATGCATTGAAGTAAATATTTAAATCTATCACCGCATCTCATGCTTCTCCTTCTTGTGCATCTATCACCACTACTGAAGAGTAGGCTTTTCCTGGAATTTGAATCCAACCAATGAGTGAAATCAAAAGATTGCTGTATAAAAAAATTGCCAGTGGTGGCGAGTATAAAGAAATATAATTATATAAATATCACTTCATCACCTGACACCTTAGCTTTCCACCCGCTTTCTAAGTATGGATTTGTAGTGTTCATGCTTAGAAACTTGAATTTTGAAAAAATTACCAAGTATCATTGCCCCTTATTTGCTTAAGTTTATTCTAATATCTCAACTCACTATCTTTGCTTGCTCTCATATTTCATGGTAGGAATTTAAGAAGCAATGATGATAAAAAAGAATTCAGGAGGGAGATACATTATGCATACCCTTGCTACATATTAAAATGTGCATGCGCATAAAATTTATAAAAGAGAAGAATTAGCGTGCCTTTGTACTTTCTCTAAAAACCCTCAGTAGGTTCCACTCTCATGATCCTAAAAGTTGTGTTTCATCTTGTGAGGGACAATTTTTGGCCTCGAATCCAAAATTCGGAAGAATCCAAAATCAGGAAGCAAAGAGAACCCTCTTAAAAAAATAGAGAAACTTCAAAAACCAGTTCCTTCCTTGTCTCTCCATCTCCCAGTAAGAATTGATTATCAAAGGTTTCTTTTACTAGATTAGGGTTTTTATCTTTGGAAATATTGTAATTAAACTATTCAATTTCAGTTGGTTTAACAAAGTTGATGTAATTTGATGAGTTTCCATTTAGCTCAAATTTAATTTTTTTTTTTTTTTTTTTTTTTAAGGACAGATAAAAGTCAGAAGGGATCTTAAACATCACTGCTCCATGTGGATTGACCCCGTGCTTACTGGGATTTAACTACATCGCACCCTTGCACTGGGGGGTGACAAACAAGCTTTTAGCGTCGTTGTCGGGGAGCGCCAGTAAATGTAACCTTTTGACTTCCCTTTTTAAATTGTGCATTATTCTTGGCATCTTTCTAGAAATAGGAGATGCATGCAAGCAAATTTTAAACTACCCTAATTGGAATAGCAAAGTGCATGTAATGCTAGCAACCCACATCACTAATTTTTAGAAATCCCAAAAGTTAACCAAAATTTTCCAACTTGCTTATTTTTAAGATTTATTTTTAATAGTTAACTCCCTTAATGAAGGAAAGTAAACTAAGGCCTAAAGTTATGTTCTTTCGTTAAACTCGATGCCTAAGAAAAGCCTTGTCCCAACAGGGAAGGAAGTCAAGCTATTTCAGGCAAGTGATTTCTAAGCGGGACCGTTGTGACCTCACCACTTACCTAGGGGCTGGCCTGGTTGAGTTAACTTCATAAGATCGAGTTAAGAGCTAAGGTGCACTTTTTGACGTTTAGTGAGGTTAGTTGTTGGTCTTAGGTTAGTCGACACTAATTTAAAAAAAAAAATCCAAAAAATCCAAAATTCTCAAAAAGAAGGATAGGCCCTTGCCAATTTGCAAAGAGATTCAGGGCACAGACTAGAGAGGAAGGAGTTTCTGATTAAGAGACCTATTGAATTTTTTTTACTCTCTAAATCCATCAAGTCCTTTTAGACAATCACAAATGGTGAGTGGGCCCTGTAGTGGCTGTTGGAAATTTATACTAAAAACATACTTTATGTATTTGTCTATGACTGATTCATTTTTAGTATATTTTGTTTTCTCATCTAACTGAGTTTATATATGGGCAAATAGTTGCATTATTAATTATTATGCATGTGAGTTTCTTTTATTCTATAAAGTAGACAAGTTGGTGTGTAGAGTTTTACTTATACACGGAAGACTTATTTGTCGATTCTTATGAAATTTAAGTAATTGTTCACAATCTAGATGGATCTAGACACGTCATTGAAACGATTGTAGCATGATGTTTCAGCAGGCTTGTCTTGGCTGCGGGAAATGGTATAGTCTCGACTCATTATGTTAGTACGCTTTGTGTGTATTGAACTAGACCGTGTTTCTGGGCATATTGTCTTTATATACTGACTATATAAGATGATGAACACCCAAATGGTTATTATGAGTGTTTATACTCTTAATTTCGATGTAAATAATAGACACATACATTTAGTGTTTGGCATTTTAATTTACGAAGGAGTGAAATCTTTTATGGGTCAATAATCTCAGTGAATTGGATGACTGCACTACGTGTATGGTGGATATTAGTTTATTGACGGAATCCATATCTCGTAATAGGGATTGATGATATCCCCTTGATGAAGCTTTTAAGTTTTGATTATGTCAAACTCTGCAGGTGGACTTTGTGTCCGACATATCAAAAAGTTAAGTGTCAGGTCTCAAGGAATTATAAAGATATCGATTAAATATGGATGTCAATAATTATTTAACCGATGGATATCTGAAATCGTAACGTGGGGAGATTAATAAGCATTTAATAACAAGAAGCTCGAAATATTATTTTGAGAATAAGGACATGAGTGCAATTACAATTCTTTAGTGGACTGAATTGTAATTTATGGAGCTAGGATTCTAATTTGGGTCGAATTAGGGTTTTCTATTTCTATAAGGAGCCTATCTTTATTTTCTTCTTAAGGTCCCTATTGTAGCCTATAAATATGCGTTATTGCTCTCTAGGTTAATATACAACAATAACAAGAGAGAAATCTCAGTTTTAGATAGCAGAAGAGAATTCGCAAAAGAGGCCCACTCCCTGGTGCGAGTTCGAGCATATAGGAATACAGTAGTAGATCTTGAGGTTTTTGAGTTGTTGTAAGATCAATATCAAATCAGAGAGATCTCACAGATATGATCTAATCATATTAGTTAAAACTTATTTCCGCAGTAATCTGCACGCAATGTCTAGAGATCCTGGTTTCTACTCGTTTCTAACAGTGGCAACAAAAATGACAACCGGAACAGCCATAATGACAATGATAATGATGGAGTGGTCAACCAAAGGGCTAAGAGTTTACAAATATACCTGCAACCCACATGGACAACCATACCTTCTTAAATGGTCATCCCACCAAATGTGGGGAATTTTGAAATAAAGTCGGGTGTGATACAATTTCTCCTAAATTCCATGGCCTCGATTTAGAAAGTGTGTACTCGGACTTAATAGAAATTGAAGAAGTGTGTGCCACTTTACACTTTAATAATATTGGGGAGGATATAGTCAAATTTAGATTATCCCCTTTTTCATTGAAGGAGAAGGCAAAAATATTGTTGCATTCCCTTAGGCCTAATTCGATTAACACTTGGAATGTTATGGAGCAAGAATTCCTGAAAAAGTTTTTCCCGCTTCACCAAACCAATACTTTGAGAAGACATGTGATGAATTTCAAATAGAAAGAAAAAGAGCTTTTCTTCAAGTGTTGGGATCGCTTCAAAGAGCTCTTGCAAGCCTGCCCACATCATGGATTCGATTCATGGCGCGTAATTGGCCTGTTTTATGATGGGTTAACCTCTGAAATGCGCCAATTCATTGAAACGATGTGTAATGGTGAGTTTTTGAGCAAAAATCCATATGAAGCATGGAATACTTAGATGCTCTTGTAGAAAGTTCCCAAAATTGGGACACTTCGAATGGAATTAATAATTTAGGGAAGTCGAATAATCCTAAGGGAGGGGGAATATATCGACTTTAGAAAGATGAAATGGACCTCAATGCAAAAGTAGCCTCCCTAATTAGAAAAATTGAAGCCATGGAAATGGGGAGAAATAAACAACCCGTCACCATGTGTGGTATTTGCGACTGTGACACCCATTCTTTGGAGGATTGTCTGACAATACCTACTGTAAAAAATGTGTTATAGGAACATGCCAATGCAATCAATGCATATCGGAGGCCGTTCAACAATCAACTCGGTAACTCATACAACCCCACCTGGAGGAATCATCGTAACCTCAGTTGGAGGAATGGGCCCAATTCTAATCAGGTTCCGGTCCCCACAAAGACCTACATATCAAGGTGGTGACTTCATGCCGTCGACACAAGGAGTCCAATACACACCACTCCGTCTGCAATCTCAAAATAGGTCTTTGGAGTATCTATAGACAAGTTTAATTCAGACTTAGAATTCCATCGTTCAAAACAATTAGTTAGTCGTAACGACCAGTCTTTGCGGTTTGGGTTTATTGTTGTCTCCATTATTTTCTTGACTTCCCAATTTGAAACCTGCACTTGCTCACTTGTTTGCGAGTGTAGGGGTAGCTACTTTATGAGTAATCCCATATTTCTTCAATAGATTCTCAATAATCCGATTACAGAAGTGAGTACCCCCATCACTAATGACAAAACGAGGAGTTCCAAATCTAGAAAACACATTCTCCTTAAGAAATTTCTTTACTGAACTTGTATCATTTATTTGGCAAGGGATTGCTTCAATCCACTTGGATAAATAATCGACAGCCGCTAGGACATGGTGATAACCAAAACTTAGGCAAATGGTCCCATGAAGTCTATCCCCCACACATCAAATAACTCAAGTATCAAAATAGAGTTCAAAGGCATCATATTTTTTTCGAGGAATGCTCCCCAACTTTTGGCAATACTCACATGCTTTGTAAAATTGATAGGCATCTTTAAACATGGTAGGCCAGTAAAACCCAAATTGTAGGATTTTAAAAGAGGTCTTTTTGGGTGGAAAATGGCCTTCGCAAGCATGTGTATGGCAAAATGAGATGACACTGTGTTGTTCATTATCCGGCAAACCTCATGATGATTTGGTCTAGACAATATTTAAAAAGAAATGGATCATCCTAGAAAATTTTTTTGCCATTAAAGAAAATTTTATTTTTATCTTGTTGTGACCAATTTTCTGGAACAGTGCCCATAACAAGATAATTAGCAATATGCGCATACCAAGGGGGCTGGGAAATAGTGAACAATTGTTCATCAGGGAATTGGTCTCATATTAGTATAGGCTTCAAAGAATCAGAAATGATAAGTCTAGAGAGATGGTCTGCCACTATGTTTTCTACTCCCTTTTTGTCACGTATTTCTAAATCGAACTCTTGGAGTAGTATGATCCATCTAATCAATCTAGGCTTCACATCCTTTTTGGAAAGAAGGATTTAAACTTAGAGTGATCAGTGAAAAGAATGATTTTGGATCCTATTAGATATGAGCAGAATTGTCCAAGGCAAATACTACGGCCAACAATTCTTTCTCGGTAGTGGAATAATTAATCTGTACATTGTTCAATGTTCTGCTCGCGTAATATATTACGTAAGTCTTATTATCCTTATGTTGCCCAAGGATTACACCAATCGCATAGTCGTTGGCATCACACATCAATTCGAAGGACATACTCTAATCTAGAGGTTGCATAATAGGAGTGGCCATCACCATGCCTTTTATCTTGGTAAAAGCCTCTTGGTATGCTTTAGTCCACTTGAATTCTACATCTTTCAACAGAAGGTTGTATAGTGGTCTGGATATAGCACTAAAGTCCTTAATGAACCTTTTGTAGAAACCAGCATGTCCTAAGAATAATCTTGCATCCCTTACTGTCTTAGGTACGAGCAAACTGGCAATCAAATCTTTCTTAGATTTATCAACCTCTATTCCTTTGGAGGAAACTGTGTGACCTAAGACTATTCCTTGGCGAAGCATGAAGTAACATTTTTCCCATTTCAGCACTAGGTTCTTTTCTTCACATCTGATAAGGACTTTCTCAAGGTTCCTTAAGCAGTCCTCAAATGAATCGCCAAAGATAGAGATGTCATCCATAAAGACTTCGAGAAACTAATCTACCATGTCGCAAAATATGCTCAACATGCATTGTTAAAAATTGGCTGGAGCATTACATAGTCTGAATGGCATTCTTCGATAAGCGAAGGTTCCAAATGTATATGTAAATGTGGTTTTCTATTGGTCTTCCGGTGCTATCTTAATCTGGTTGTAATCGGAATACCCATCCAAAAAGCAATAATATGGGTGGCCTGCTACCCTTTTAAAGATTTGGTCGAGGAAGGGTAGGGAAAATGATCCGTACGCGTGATCGCATTTAATTTTCTGTAGTCAATGCACACTTGCCAACTAGTGGGTACTCAGGTTGGAACAAGTTCTTCATTTGAATTATGGACTACAATGACGCCGGCTTTCTTTGGAACAACTTGGGTAGGCTAACTCATTTACTATTCGAAATTGAATAGATTATACCCACATCTTGAAGTTTAAGCACTTCAGCCCTAACCACTTCTTGCATAGTTGGGTTGAGTCGGTGTTACATCTGTCTAGAGAGTTTTGCATTTTCCTCCAGATATATGTGATGTGTGCACACATAAAGGTCAATGCCCTTTATATTGGCCACAGTCCATGCTATGGCATCTTTGTGCTGCTTAAGTATATTCAGAGGTTGGACCTCTTAATCCTTATTGAGGTGTGATGAAATAACCAACGGGTATGTGTCAGCCTCCCATAAACATGCGTATCAGAGATTCAAAGGAAGGGGTTTTAACTCAGGTTTGGGTGGTGTAATGCCCCACCGCACACGCAAGCATGATATTGTCCGCTTTGGCCTACGGGCCTCATGATTTTATTTTTGGTGGGCCTCAACCCACCAAAAGACCTCATGCAAGGTAAGGGTGTAAGCTCTACATATAATCCTAGTCGTTTTCCTCTCTATAGTTGATGTGGGACGACTCCAGTGCGTCACAATCCACCCCCTTAGGGGTGCATGTCCCTGTGCAGTAGCTTACCAATCCCTGTAGCCTGCCAGCCCTCTTGCCCCGCCCACATCAAAACCCACCCACTTACACCAGACCATAGTAGGGACCAACACTCGATCTAGTCAAGAGTATGCTTTGATACCATTTGTAACACCCCACCCCACACGCATGCATGATATTGTCTGCTTTGGCCCACAGGCCTCATAGTTTTATTTCTAGTAGGCTTCAACCCACCAAAAGGCCTCATGCAAGGTAAGGGTGCAAGCTCTAGATATAATCCCAAACACTTTCCTCTCTATAGTCGATGTGGGACTCCAGGGCATCACAAGTGGCCTCATGTAAGAGGGAAGAGATTGAGTACCAGTTAGTACGAGCTCCTCAAATTGAAATTTCCATGCTAACAATGTCATCTGGGGGGTCTATAAAATTGGCTAGGGGCTCACTTGATTCCATTGTGTCTAAAGAATAGGAGTTGGAGAACTCCTCAATGGTTTCTTGAACAATGGATTCGATGAGATCTACTTGTTCGAAGTTAAGACCACCATCCCACATTTGTTTGCAAACATTAAAGATATTTAATTCAATTTTCATGTTCCCGAAAGAAGTTTCATGACTCCGTTCCGGTAATTTATCAATGCATTAGATGTGGCCAAGAAGGATCGTCCCAATATCACCGGGATTTGTGTGCTAGGGTTGGCCACTGGTTGTGTATCCAGGACAACAAAATCTACTGGGAATTAGAATTTGCTTATCTAGACCAAAACATCCTCTATCACCCCTCTCAGTTTCTTTGTAGACCTATTGGCCAGCTAAAGAGTGGTCTGAGTAGGTTTCAGCTCACCTAGCCCCAGCCGTTTGTATACCGAGTAAGGTAATAGATTAACACTAGCCCCTAAGTCAAGCAGTGCTTGCTTGATCCAGAAATTTCCAATGATGCATGATATAGTGGGGCGTCCTAGATCCTTGTATTAAAAAGGGGAGTGTTTTGTTTCAAGATAGCGCTAACTTGTTCGATCAAGAATGCTTTCTTCTGGACATGCATCCTACGCTTGACTTTGCATAAATCATTTAAGAATTTTGCGTAGGATGGGATATGCTTGATTGCATCTAAAAGTGAAATGTTGATTTTAACAAGTTTGAAGATATCTAAGATCTTTGGGTTAGGGGTTGTTTGCTTTGGCATATTTAAGCGTTGGGGAATGGGGCTACATGCTTGTATACTGGTAGTTCAATCTCCTTTTCCTTAGCATTGATAGCTTCTTCCATGACTTCCTTAGAGTTAGACTTGATTTGGGATATTTCTAGATCCGAGGATCAAGTTGTTTGTCACGCCCCCGGACCGAAGCCCTGATAATAAAGTCCCTAACCCGGGGAACGTGGTGCGACGGGCCAGAAAATTCCACCCGCACACGCTAATTGTTTTCCCACAGGATTCCGCAATGAGGATTTCAGACGATCCATCACAACCAAATAATCAATTTCACAACGAATAATAATATGCGGAAGCATGTAGCAAAATAAAATCATATCTAACATAAGGTAATTGAACAAGTTTAGTATCAAAAGAGGAATATATACATAAGAGCGTAGCCCAAAGTTAAGATTAAAGTTATGAGAATCAAAAGTAATTTAAGTTATACATCCCAAATAAGGCCAACAGAGGCCATAAACAAGTTCCCGAATTAAAAGTCATTCCACAAAAGATGTTGTCGAAGCTCCAAACCAATCATGACGTCTATATGACATCATTTGGCTACCACTCGGGCTCCACCTGAAGCCCTACTGCCTCCTGCGCGCACTCCGCCTCAAAGGCTGTGGGTCCGACATCTGACACCAAACGAAAGAATATCAGACACGACGGTCTGGCAGGTAAATAATACAAACAAGATGTACAAGTTTATAAATACCATGTTTAAAATCGTAAAAATGCCATTGAAACGAAACATATGGAAGGAATAAATCGAATAAGCTATTTCTGTACAAATAAAAGAATTTCATAAATTAGATATTGCAAATTCGCTGATGAATAATCAAAATATTGGCAATCCATATTTAGCTAAATTCTCCTATTACCGAAGTAATAAGAGCACACAGATAGAAACCGTCGCCATATAGAATGGCCGGAACAAATAACTGTTGCCATACGAGATGGCCGAAACAGACAGACAGAAACCGTTGCCACTACTAGTGTGCCGGAAAACAGAACCGTTGCCATGGCCGGAGTAAACAAACAGAATCCAAACTACAGTTGACAAATCATTTTAAAGATCCCAGGCAGGGTGATCAACCCGACTAGGTGACCTAAGCTTAGTGGTGCCGTTTAAAACCAAAACTTAAATCGATACAATTCAACTAATAATAATACATTTCCAAAATCGATAAGAGGAACTACTCCGAACAAATACATGCTGACAGATTCGAACAAATCAGATGAGTAGCCTTACCGATAATTTCAAACGTAACAAACCGATCAATTTTGTTTCCAAAACGAATCATAAGAAGATTTATAATAAATTCGCTAATATGGAATGAGGTGATACATAGTGGTTGGTTGATCTCCCGAGGATTATCTCACCGTACACTTAATGTCACAGCACCGGTTATAAAACATAGTTTGGTGCCTCTGAAGATCTCCGGTGTTTGAGACACAGAGTGCATAGTGAGGCTTATCTATATTTCTCATCTGAATATTATGAGATAACATGGTTCAAATGTCTTATTCGCCTCCATGAAGCCTTACGAAAACAATTCTCTACAATTGGTTACCAATAGGGCACAGGAAAAATACCCTAAACTGTGCCCAGGTTCGCTCGAGCGGACCCTCCCAGAACTTCCTTCGCTTAAGCGACCAAAACGTTAGCTCGAGCGAAAGAGCTTCTGTTTCAAATTTCATCAGACAGTAACAAGTTCGCTCAAGCTGACATATGCTCGCTCGAGCGAGCCATTCTAGAAACTCATTCGCTCAAGCTGACACACAGTTCGCTCGAGCGGACAGGTTTCTGCAATGTTTTTCATCAAACAGTGGCCTGTTCGCTGGAGCGACCACCAGGTTCGTTCGAGTAAACATCTCACTGGCAGTTTCGCCCAGTGTAGAATTTCTGCATTTCTGAAGCCATCTCTCCTCCTTTCGTTTCCATCTTCCTTATACTATTCCAAACATCTCCTTCCAATTAAAACTTCCATCCAACTATAGTGTGATCATTCATTCCAAATTTAAAACTCTGGTATAAACAAACTTCCATTAAATCAAAAATCCTGAAGATCACTTATTATCAAAAGAAAAGTCCATCTGCTTTTCACAATTCATGATAGAAATTAAGTAGGGATCACAACAAGATATTCCATCAAGTAATCTAACTGATTGTAGAGGAAATGCATTGTAATAATAGGTAAGTCCAAGTTTCTAGAATTCATGAGAAATCAAGAGATTAAATTGCATGCATCTCTTATCTAATTATTCACTTGCCTCAAGTTGAAATGGGTTTCAAGACAATCCAAAGTCTCCTACACAGCCAGCTGAAAGCCTACACCAAAACCCATGGGAGAACCTATTTCAAAAATCCACAAAAATCTGGAAAAACAAAGGAGCTCTCCATGAAAACCCTTGCATGCATGGTAAAAAAAAAGGTATCAAGATTTCAAACAACTCCAATGGGGCAAAGAGGAAGCCATTACTGACCTTGGCAAGTTCCAACCAAAAAGAAAAGCTTGATGAAGAGTGTTGTTCTAGCAGAAATCCCTTGAAAAGGGTATCTTTGAAAAGCTTGGAAGATGAGCAAGAGGGTGGTAAGATTTGTCTTCCAATTTAGGCTAGGTTTCAAGGACATGCAGAAGAGGGAAGGTGTGAAGAAGGGGAGTTCTCTCCTGGTTCATTTGCTGCAGAAAATGAAGATGAAGAAGGTACAAACGTGGGTTTAGTTTTTAAGTTGAGGGAGTGGGCCCCATTGGCCCTGAAATCTTCACATGGTTGAAACTATCAATTGTGGATCCCGAATGAAGTTGACGAAGAAGAGAAAAATGATCGTTGAAAAATCTAGTTTTCAAAAAGTGTATTTTCTCATGGTGTTCAAATGTCGAAATTCATGCACATAGTTGGTGTAAAAAGATGAATTTGCCCCTTTTTCTCGAAAAACGTGATTTATGGGTTTCAAATGCAAACAAAACAACCATGAAACTTGCTAGGATCAAAATGACAATTCAAAAATATCGAAATCCATATTTCTCAAAAATCAAATAAATCAAATTCCCACACTAACACGCGTCACACGGGCCACCCCGGGCCCGGTCAAACCAAACACAACGCTCTCAAAATTCCCTAAAGCTATTCAAAATTCTAATCTAACTAGAAACTCAAGCTAATCGTCCTCTAATCCTGTTTAGTGACTAATCACAGTTAAAATAATAATAAATTATACTAAACTTGGGTCGGGGTCTGACATCCTCCACTCCTTAGAGGCATTTGGTCCTCCAAATGAACACTAATCTCTGGTAGCAAACGCGGGTACTTCTTCTGAACTTGATCACGCAATTCCCAAGTAGCTTCTTCTGGTTCGTGATTCTCCCAAAGCACCTTTACCCAGTGAATTGTCCGGTTCCTCAATTCTTGCTCTTTCATGTCAATGATTCTGACCGGTTTCTCAACATAAGTGGCATCTTCTCGAATCTCTAGAGGCTCATGTCTTAGCACATGTGAGGGGTCCAAAACATATTTCTTCAACATTGAGACATGAAACACATTGTGCACACCTGAAAGTTCTGGCGGTAAGGCCAGTCTGTAAGCCTTTTCGCCAACACGACTCAGGATCTCATACGGTCCAATGAATCTTCTTGATAGTTTACCCTTCTGACCGAACCTCAAGGTTCCTCTGTGGGTAACACTTTCAAAAATACTTTAACTCCTACTTGCAACTGTAGGTCTTTTCTCCAAATATCTGCATAACTTTTCTGTCAGCTTCTCGCAGTCTTCAAACGCTCATGAATGAGTTTGACTTTCTCATTGGTCTCACCAATCAATGTTGGTCCATGAAAGCTGCGTTCTCCGACCTCTTCCGAACACACTGGAGTTTTGCATCTCCTTCCATATAGTGCTTCGAAAGGTGCCCTTCCTATACTCGAGTGGTAACTGTTGTTATATGCGAATTTGTAAAGAGGTAGGCTTTCGTCCCACTGAGTTTTGAAGTCGAGCACACAAGCCTTAAGCATGTCTTCCAACGTTTGGATAGTCCTTTCTGATTGTCCATCTGTCTGTGGGTGGTATGCTGTATTAAATTGAAGCTTTGTACCCATGGATTCATGAAGAGTCTTCCAGAACCTCGAGACAAATCTGCTATCTTTGTCTGATGTAATGGAGACTGGTTGACCATGTTGGCTGACGATCTCATTAATAAACATTTGTGCTAGTGACAACATTTGCATCTTCTTTCCTGTCTACATACAAATAGCATCCATTTCAACTCACTTGCTAAATATCAAGCTGGGGAAGTTGATGCCTAGGGTTGTAAACAGGTCGGTTCCAGTCTGGGTCTAGGGTGGACCTGGAACCGGAATCAGACCCGGACTTGGAACCATTTCGGAATTGATTTCTTGGCTTTGGAACCGGAACCAAAACCATATATAAGACAGGTCTGGATCCGGGTCTGGGTCTAGGTAGAGAATCATATTAAAAAAAAATATGATTTTTAGGAGAGGTTTTTGAAAATTGAGATAATATGTTAGGTCTCGGGTCCACAAGTCTGAACCAAGGTGGAACCGGATCCGGACCTATTTACTTATTGGGGCCTAAATAAGGACCTAAACCCAGTTTTTAACAGGTCTGAACTTCCGGCTAATTAGAGTATCAGGGACCCATTTACATATCTATTGATGCCATTTTGATTTGATTGCTAAGTGCACTCTACAAATTTATAAGCTTAAACTTATTGATTGCAAATTTCCTAAGAGCCCATGTATTCTCCCGAAGAGGGTGTAATTCCCATGAAAAAGCCCGCACGTGTGGAGGGGTGTTGTAATCTTGATATATCATGTAAGCTTAAACTTGTGGGTTGATATATGACATCTTACAAAATTAAATATGAAGGCGTCACTATGGAAAGAAAATCATCACTACTCAAATGAAGAGAAATGCTCAAAATCACAAATCTGGAGAGACAGAGAGGATGAATTGCTTACCGTTTGCCATGTCATGTTGCATCTCCCAGCACCACTGAAGTATCACTCTTTTCCCCTGGCACAAGAAGAGAAGAGGGAAATGGAGAATTTTTAGAATGAGAATTTAAGATGTGAATGGCTTGACTGAAATGAATAAAAAAAAAATCAAAATTATATCACCACTATTGGGCTCATTCTTAAAATGGTTCACATTACTCCAAGAGTTTTTGTTTTTAATGATTAATCCCATTCAACTAACTCGAGCCTAGCTCCCCTAATAGAGATCATACATCTCATAGTGTCATGCCATGAAAAAAGAAAAGTCATCATGCCTTAGGACTCTCATTCCTTAGTGGGGTTTAAGAATCTAAAGCATAGAATAGATGTCCACATCTTTTGTGGGCCTACACCTTAACCAATTTTTAGCTGAGTCATATGGCAACTTCATGGGTGCGACCAGATGCATAAGTGGGCTCTATTAGGGTTGCATCAAAAATTTACGCTGGCACATATGCGCTGTCACTCATTGGAGTAGAAGTGTAGACAGCGTCTTTGTGATCGATCATAACTACTTGATCGAAGCAACTCCAGTGTGTGATTTATCCGAGTTCAGATCCTCTTACGCATTATTCCACGGTGGTGATCGTAAATAGACCTATCACAGGTCACCGTGTCACCGTGTATAGCCCGTCCCTTCCAAGGCATGGGCTGCCCACGGTGACATGGCGGCCCAGATTGGTCCACCCACCGTGGGTCAAGACCCAGATACGATTGTAAACTGACTTTCTAGGACTAGTGGGTTATGGGTTCAGCTGCTCTTGAGCCATACTTTGATTAGCTGTGCCGCTGTGGCCTGCTAACTTGAACGCAACCGAGATTGGGTACAATTTCAAGTGCTCCTTGGGTGCACCATATCAGCGGCAATTGGATGTTTTTGTCATAATTAGAAGATTTGTTCATCAGTGGGTGACACAATTCCCGTTTCCAGTGGTGTCGGTTTTTTTTTTTTTTTCCATAACTCAGGTTCTAGCCCTTTGCGCCAGAATAATTTCAATGGGTCTAAGAGAGAAAGTTAGGTAAAATCCCCATGTGGCCTCAGTGTGGTAGTGCGGTTCTGAACCCACAACCTCCAGGTACAAACCGTGGTCCTAAGCCAACTGAACTACCCTTCAAAATTAAGTGATATGACAGCGTATTTGCAAAAGTGATCAGATCCAATCAATTGGGACTATAATGGCATATAATAGCAGAAAACCCACCTTTTGGGGTCCACTGAAGCTGCCCATGTGCTGAATGGTTGGATATAAATAATGCCACTTGGGTATGTCTCAATCTTCAATTTAATTCGATGATCATATTTTTCAATAATTAAATAGTTGGGCCGAATTGCCCTTTCCTTTATTTCCAAGAACCCTGCAGCTCTGAGCCTAGGTCATGTTATAGATGGCCATTCAAAACAGTGTTGGACTCGTGCTTCCCATCAGTGGAAGGAGTGGAACTTCTATGTGGAGTCCACCAATTGAAAACTCGAATTGCCTCATTCCCAAGAACGTTACTGAGCCACCCTGACAATGAGTCAGGACTGATAGCATAAAATCATTCCAATTGCAGTGATATTCATACCAAAGACTATATATAAGGTGGGGTATGTGGATATGAATGCGTTAGATCAAACAAATCTGAACCCAACCTAAAATAAAGGAGTAATTAGGACAATGCCGACAATGGGACCAGATCATTTTCTGAAATCAATGGTTGATGTGTTCCTAACATTTGACTAATTGATTCCAACCGAAAAAGATTATCATCATCCAATGGACATTAATTATCTCATGATTTTCTATATTTTCAACATTGTATTGGATATTCCCTCTCACATTCCATGTGTAGAGGTTAGTTTTGAATTTTAAATTGGTGGGACTATCATAGTTCATGTCTCTAGAAGATTTGAAGAATAAAACCAAACAAACAAGCTATTATCTCCTTAAAGAGAGCGAGATTTCCGTGCCTCAGTCCGATATGGTTTTTTCGTCTTAATTTCTATTTTTCATTGTAATTTTATTTTACTGCGGTTAATTTTCACCAACAATTTGTCCATTTTCCACGATCATTTTTTTGGATTATTTTGTGGGCTACATAAAAACAGCTAAATCAATCGAATAAATCTGAAGGTGGCACCATATTTCTTAGGATTTAATTGCTTAATTGTTATTTTTAAAATGTGCAACAAAGTTTTATTATTTATTAACATAATTATTTTTTTCAAATGTGCGGCATATCTCTTTATCATTCAATGACTTATTAATTTAAAATATAAAATATTTTATTATTATTTAAGAACTTACATTTTTTTATTGTCTCTCTCAACATAACATAAAAAATCCTATCTACAGATAGTGTTTATAGGATCCTATGAGCCTAATTAAGTCTGTCAATGGGATTTAGATTAAAATCTAACCCGCATGAAGTCACAATTTCGTTTACTACTGTGTGGGGTATTTCGTAAACACCGAGATTAGTCCCGGCTTCGGTAACTGTACCAGCCAAATATGTCTTTATCTCAGCTTTATGTAGCTCGATAATAGTGCCAGCTTATACCGAACTTGAGCTAGCTTCGTTAACGGTACCATCTAAGCTCACCTTGGTCTCGGCCTGACGCAACTCGGCAATAGTGACAGTTGTTCGCACCTCGGCAACAGTGCCAGGAAGCATCTACATTTGACATCGGCATCTTCTTTGGATCGGTCCATTTGGCCGAGATGAACACCGAGGGCCAGAGTCATAATTATATGTCTATGAAAGTATAGCGGCATGGGCACCAGACGTAGATAAGGGGATGACCTTATCTAACAGCCGCAACTGCAGCCATATAAAAGATTGAGGTATGGTTTGATGGGACAGTACCTCTACCTACCCCCACTAAGGGTACAAGATATGATCTGATGTGACAATGCCTCCACCTACCTCCACTGAGGATTCTATCTGTTGGGACCTCCGCTATATATATGCATAAGGTAAAACCACCAAAAGTATGCAAACGCAATATACACATAGCTCCCCCTTCTTCTCCATTCACTCATCCTTTGTTCAGTGATTGCACTAACTTAGGCATCATAGTGCCTTCGGCTGACTGTAGCCAGGGGCTATGACCTTCCTTCTTCCTTCCCTTTCAGGTTTCAGGAGCTATTGTTTTTCCTAGAAGCTTTACAGCAAATCCTACTCAACTAAGTCCGTAATTTTTAGGCACTTACAATTGGCGTCGTCCGTGGGAAGGACATCAAAGTAAATCCATAATCATCATGCCTCCAAAAACCAAAAACGACAAAGGTTTATCAAAGGCCTTACTGCCATTGGCTTTGACAGCACCACTTGTGTTGTCATAGTTACCACCAGTATTGTAAGAGCAATTACCACCATCCACTCGCCAGAGGAGATCTATGGGAAAGTCTGTTGCTGCAAGTGTGTTGGGTTCAACGTCGAAGGGGTGACAGCACCTCCACAGAAAAATGTTCCTCCACCAGTGGTTCCCCGGCGAAACAAACCTCCAACACCAACCAAGTCTCTCCAGTCTCCTCACCAGATTGAAGATGACGACGATGATGACGACCCACTGCTGGTGGATATCGAGGCCCCAAAACCTTATTATCCAAGAGCAGGAGGAGCTAATTCGTCAACTCAAACAGCAGATCGAGGAGAAGGAGAAGGCCCCACAATCAACGCCCAGACGCAATCGGGCCCATTCGGTTGAACAGGACTTGAGGCAAGTCCTGAACAATAAAAGGCGCGACCGAACTGACGATGAAGGCTAGAGCAGCAGTCATTTAAATAATGACTCTAAGAGGTCGCGCCAGAGACCCGAAAACAACGATGATCTGTGATGGTCAAGCAGACCGTCCAGCGGAACATGGAGGTAGTTGGTTTCACTCGAGACCGGCTAAATGCCTATGACGCCGAGGACCACGGCACGTCTCCTTTCTCTCAAGAGATAAGGGACTTCTCCCTCCCGGAGAAATTCAGTGTCCTAAGGTTCGTCCTCTACGACGGGGCTTCAGACCCGGCTGCACACCTCCGACACTTCACCCAACGGATGTCGGTTTGGGGTGACATTGGACAACTAAACTGCAGAGTATTTTCTCCAGTCTAGGAGACCTCCCCCTCAGGTGGTTTTGCGCACTCCCAGAGGGGTCAGTTTTAAGCTGGCGACAGTTCAGAAACTCCTTCGTGGAGAAGTTCCAGGCACATAGGGTCATCCCGAAAACAGACGATGACCTGATGACGATCAGAATGAGGTGGACTGAAAACATTACTCAGTTCGCCAAAAGATTCTGGACTGTCTACATCTAGATCAAAGACGCCACTGATGAAGTCTCCATCAAATGCTTCAAGCAAGCTCTGTTGCCAGCCAACGAGCTTCGGAAGGACCTTGTCCGGTTCCCCGTGGTCACAATGAAAGCACTGATGGCCCGGGTGAACCAATTCGGCGAGCAAGAAGGACACAAGGTCCGAGCTCGGGAAAGCTTTGGCCTCTGGCACGAAGATAGGCCCTCCAAGAAAGACAAGAAGGCATTTTGGAGGGAGGAGCCAAATAAGAGCAAGGCTTCAACGAAGTCGGCATTGATCTCTACTTCCACCTTTGGGGGCAACAAGAAGCCCAAGCCAGCCATCGCCGCCTACAAAGCTGTGAATACGATCTTCAAGGAGCCAATTTACAAGCTCCTCGGCAAGGTCAAATCATAGCCCTACTTCAAATGGCCGCAACCAATGAAGGGTGATCCCTCCACCCACGACCAGAGCAAGTTATGTGCCTATCACAAATAAAATGGGCACAGAACTGAAGACTGCATGGCCTTTAAGTCCCACCTCGAAAAGCTCGTTAAGGACGGGCACTTAAAAGATTTCATCAAGGAGGAGGGCCGAGTCAACAGAACTCACCAACGCCGAAATGGAGTAACCAGGTTCATGCAGTTTTTGTTTGGTTCTGACAAAATCTGATGCTTGAAGCGGCATTCGCCTGTTTGTGGCAGGATGTAGCTCCCTGTGCCTTTAATGTTGAGAATGTGTGAAGAAGCAAAGTGACATTTTTGGTGTCAACATGGGCATACAGAACCACTCCATGGCGCTCCACCTCGGCAACGCCCTTCTCTTTAGCCTATGGAATGGAAGTCGTGATCCCTCTTGAGATCAGTCTTCCAACCCTAAGGTCGGAACTCTTTGACCAGGGCCAGAATGATGTAAATCTAGCCCGCGAGCTTGATCTGGCTGAAGAGCAAAGGGATGTAGCAGCTATCCACCTAGCTTCTTACCAGCAACAATTGGCCAGAGGTTACAATTAGAGGGTCAAAGAGATGAAGTTTTCAGTTGGAGAACTGGTCTTGAAGAAGACACTTCCTGGAGACAAAGATCCTAACAAAGGCAAGCTGGCACCAAATTGGCACGGGCCATTCAAAGTGATCTCGGCTGCCGTGCTATCAGCATACAAGCTAGAAGACATGGATGGTAAAGAGTTACCACGCACATGGAACACCACACACCTCAAGAAATATTATTTCTGAATTGTACTCAATTTTTGCAATCAATAAAAGTAATTATTGTGGAAGGATATGCTTTGTTGTGAAGCTTGCCTTCACTGACCTAAGAAAGTAATGCTCCAGCTCGGTTACCAGCAATATAAACACCTTGTTACAGAACTTGGTGACTTCAACTCGGTTACAGAACTAGCGATACAAACACCTTGTTATAGAACTCGCTGGCTTCAACTCGGTTACAGAACTAGCTATACAAACACCTTGTTATAGAACTCGGTGGCTTCAACTCGGTTACAGAACCAGCTATACAAACACCTTGTTATAGAAGTCGGTGGCTTCGGCTCGGTTATAGAACCAGCTACATTGCTTTAGCCCGGTTATGGAACCAGCTGCATAAAACGCCAAGTTACAAAACTCGGCGGCAACTTCGGCACGGTTATGGAACCAGCCATACAAGACACTGGGTTATGGAACTCGGCAGCAATACCAGTTCGGTTGCGGAACCAACTATGCGAAACACCCAGTTAAAGAACTTGGTGACTGCCTCAGAAGATCAAATTCGGTTACAAAACCAACTATAAAAGTTTTCAGTTTGCCTCTGTCGGGTTCAATTAGTGAACTAAGCTTGACAAGAACTTAAGAGTTTTACATGAATCCAGTTATTGAACCGAACTCAACTATTCGCTAATTCCGGTTACTGAACCGAACTCAGTCACTTAATGCTTCTGATTGTTGAACTAAACAGTTGAAAAGGCACGGTTGCGGAACCGAGGTCTAACACAAGTAAATTTCAAAAAAACATGTTTGATTGCAAGCATGAAAGAAGAAGAATTTGTATCCATTGAGTAAAAAGTACAAGGTACAGCATTACAAAGAAAGAAGAAGAAAAAATTGAAAGACAACAAAACAAGGTCTTTAAGTTGTAGCCCGATGGTAGCATCGGCCTCGGCTTCAGCAGCCTCAGAAGCACCAGTCTTGACCGCAGAAGGAACCTCGGCAGGAGGATCTTCAGAAGAGACAACAGTCGGAGGAACTTCAGAAGGAGGAACGGTCTCAAGGGGAGCCTCGGAAGAAGAGGGGGCAGAACTCGGCTCAGGCTCCAAAGCTGAGAACTTGGGTAGATCCTGATATATAGGGTGGTCATCAGGAATCCTTGCCTTTTTCAATGCAACCCGGCACCCAAGCTCGTACAGGCGTGAGCTTAACTCCTTAACCTGAGCATCGTAGTCCTTCATTGCCGCGTCCACGCCATCTTGGAAAGCGAGATCAATTTCAGCTTGGACTGAGCCTTCAAGGTCGGCCTTTTCCTTTAATGCAGCCTCGAGCTCGACCGTCCTCTTTGCCAGCTCGGCCTCAAGTTCGATTACCCTCTTCGCCTTGACCTCGGCCTCCCCCCTTCAGCTTGTGGGTCTCGGCCTTCAGCCTGTAAGAGTCGCCAATTGCAGAATCAAGCTCTGTCGTAAGGCGGGTGATCTTCTCCTCCGCCTCCTTTTGCTTCTGGATACTCCCCTCCAAGGCCGTCGCAAGTTTCTTCTTTTCTGTTTCCAGCTTTTCGACCTTGGAGTTGTTTTGGTAGGTCCTATCCATGACCACTTGAATCCTTTGCACAATCTAAACAGGGGACCAAGTGTCAGAAAGAGACGACCAAGCTCAAACAGTGCATCTACGACAAAGAAAAGCTTACCGAGAAGGCAAACTGCAGCTAGTTCATCAAAAGCGTTATATCGTTTGCCCCTTTATGCCTTTGCATGTCTAGCGGCAGGGCACAAGCACCGGCAAGCTCTGCCACAACGAGAAGGTTTCCAGAAAGACAGTCATCCACCGTTAGTGGCCTCCCAGGCCTGAGTTGGAGGGTTGGCCTCCACGGGGCCGGCCCCATAAGCTGAGCTATCGAGACCAGGCCGCCGGGCCCTCGACCTTGGACCTCTTCTCTGTCGGAGCCCTTTCCTTCGTTTCTTCGGTAGGACGCTGCCGAGCTCCTGTGCCTGGACCCTCAAACCTAGGCTTTTTCTCTGGCCGATTCCCTTCCCTTCCAGTGTCAGCAGAGTGCTGCCGAACTGCACCCGGAGGAGCAACAGAAATAGAGGCCCCGACAGCATCTGAGGGCCCGGAGGCGAGAGTGGGGTCGGCAGCAGCAGGCGTGGAAGAAGAAGGAGCTCGGTTACCCAAAACTTTAGCCCTCAGGTCCTTTGTCTTCAAGGCGGGGCGGCGTCGCTCCATATCCTTTTCCTTTTCCTCTTCTGGGTTGGAGGGAGATGTGTATGCTTCAACAATCTGAAGCAAGTCTGTGGCCTCTGTGTCGGCGTGTGATGTGGAGACCTTAGCGCCCGAAGCTGTTCGACGCCCAACGTCAGGCATAGAAAGCACAGGCTCCTTCCTCTCCAAAGGCTCGCCGAGCTTCCTCTTAATGTATGTTTGGTACCTCGACTCATACCCTAGAAGGTCCCAAGTGGCTCGCCCGTGATGACCCTGGTATTTCCTCACAGTATTTAGCCAAGCGTCATTTCTCTTCCAGCCGACTCGTTGGGCCTCTTTCCTCCTCTGACTGAGGTCTGCATGACAAAATGAGGAAGCATTAGCTTGGCAAAACAAGAAAAAAGAAAAAAACAAGAACTCAAAAGGGGTCGGTATTTACTCGGAGGAGTCTCGAAGCGACGAGGGATCTTGTATATTCTCTCCAACTCGGTCTCAGCCTCCCCGAACTCCCATTTGCCCGAGGATCACCAGCGTGTCTATTGGAGTCCTCCAAATCGACCACGAAGGACGGCTGTCTCGGCCTCTCCCGAAGATTGTAGCGGTCATCCTCCCCTACAGATTTACACAAGTCGTAGACATCCTCGATGTAATGGACACCGAGGTTAATATCGAGAATCCTGTTGAGCTCGGCGACGCCCATTATTATTTTGTAACTGTTGGGTATTAACTGGCAGGGACAGAGGTTCCATTTCCTAAGGTAGATCTGAAGAAGAGGGTGGATGGGAAACCTAACCCCGCCTTTGATCACTGTGACTAGTGGGAACGACATCTAGCAGTTGGAGAAGGCATAGCCGTCAAGACTGTTAAGGTCATCTAATCTAACCTGAATGTTGTCAGGTATCCTATATGTCGCGACCCCGGACCGGGCCCCACGGGCCTAATTCGGGATCGGGACTAATGATTTTGATTATGAATGAATGATGAAAATTTATACCAAACTATGAGTTAATTTAAATCAAAACGTATACGAGTCCATCGAAGATGCCACTCATAAATGCGATTTCTCACAGGTGTCCGCGGTTAGGATATCACATCAACATGAATATTTAGTTTAAATGCGGAAGCGTATAGCAAATCTAATTCATACATTCATGTCCAAGATAACAAGATCAAATCTATTTAACACCAGTATCAAAATGAGCAATGTTCATTAGCTATTCCCAAAAGAAGGGTAATGTTTACAACAAGATCATTTAATTACAATTCCCAAAAATAGAGGCCAACAAAGGCCAATATAGACAAAGTATCAAGTTCCCAAAAAGAATGGTTAATTTCTAACCCAAAAGTTACGTAACTCAAACACTCGAATGTCTAAATGACATCATCGGCGTGCCACTCAACTAGGCATTGCGATTCTCCGACCGCCTCCTCATGCTCCTCCTCGGGGAAACCGACAACAGGACCTGAGTACCAAAACAATGGTCAAACACGACGGTTTGGCAGGTAGGTGAAAAGATAAAACAACAATTGAAATTACCTTGGAAAGCATTTAAACCTGTTAAAACAATAAATCTCATAAAACAGGATGATCATTTACTCGAAACATAAATGCAATAAAAACATGTAAGGTATCCAAGGAAAACGGGAAACAAACAATATGGCAACCACACGAAACTAAGTCCTCTATCACTGAAGTGATATGAGCATATCGGGATGTTGACCTCTGTCACCGAAGTGAGGAGATGCAACATAAGTAACATATACATATATATAATAATTACGGGACATCACCACGATAGCGAACCGGGCATCGGAAACCACAGTAGCAATCTGCGGCATCGGGACAAGACCTCGGTAATAATCGGGTAGCGGAATCCAAACTGCAGCTGGCGGGACAGGAGGGGAATCTCCAAGTCGGTGGATCAGACCGGCAAGGTTATCCAAGCTTAGTGGTGCCGACTCATAGGTCAAATATCGTAAATCAAGACATGTATAAAATTCATATGATGCACTTATATAAACGAGCGGGACGGGGTGCTCAAAGCACAAATATAGTTTCAAACGGGAAGTGCATATAGGGATTAGAAAAATGTTACAGTTGCAAATTCAATATTTTCGGGAATGATAAATCATAAAATTCGAGACAATTATCGAGATTCGAAATTCAATCAAAGTGAATAAAGGTCCCGTATGTCACATTGGATAAAATTGGCACTCCTTGAGTTTGGAGACATTCCAGGCTCTTTATACACCTTAGGATTTTTAAAGCTTCAAATGAAAACTTGTGATTTGGTTTCTCTTTTCAAAGAGGTACCAAACAATGGTTACAAGTTTTCCCATCACAGCAGGGTCCTCAACAATCCTATCCCAATCACTCAAACGTTCCCCTTTTGCTCACAGAACAGCCCCAGGTGAGCAGTAATCATCGCTCTAGCGGACAAGGAGTTCGCTCGAGCGACGAGCTCTCTGGAATGGTTGTCTGGGGAGGTTCACTCGAGCGGATAATGGGTTCGCTCAAGCGAACATGTTGTCTCAAGCGAACAAATAGTTTGCTCGAACTAACAAGGTTCTATGACGCTCTGATAAAATTTCTGGGACTGTTCGCTAGAGCGAAGAAGGGTTCGCTCGAGCGAACCTGTTCGCTCAAGCGAACAAATGATTCGCTCAAACTAACAAGGTTCTGTGAGGAGCCTGATACAATTCTGGGAGGGTTCGCTCGAGCGACGAAGGGTTTGCTCGAGCGAACTGTCTACTGGAATGGTTCGGAGCCTGTTCTGGGCACTTCGCTCGAGCGATCACCAGGTTCGCTCGAGCGAGCTGCCTAGAAATGGGTTCCGAGATAGTTCTGCTCCCTTTCATTTCCACTTATTACAACTCCCTTAGCCACATCTTCACTCCACATTGGAGGCTCCAATACTCCTTTCTAACATCATTCAAACTCCACATCAACACTTCCATAATCATCAATCAAAACACCTTCTTCTCCTCCATCACATTCAACCACAAAGAGGAGAGAAAATCCCAATCACAAGGAGTCATTTAAACTACAATCAAGCAATAAATGAAAACTACCAACCACATTTCCAAAACCCTTAAAAGAACTAGTAAGAGTCATTAATGCACATTTATTTCAAATCAATGCAAATCAATAATGGTAGGAAACATGTATTGAAATCATCCATGCATTTCATCAAATTCATTCAAAGCTCGAATATCAAATCATCCACTTGCCTCAAGTCCAAGCTAAGCAAAAAGATCTTCTAATCACCCTCTCAAGCTCAAAATCAACGATCTCTACAAAAACCCAAATAAACCCTAAAATGGGTTAAAAAAAGAAATAGGAAGAGAGAGCTTCCAATAATGGAATTGAAGCTCCTCTAAGGTCATAAGAACACAAATCTAGAAGATGGAGATGATTGCTTACCTATAGGTTCTCCAAATGGGCAAGACAAGCTCAATGAGGATCTTGAAAATTGAGGTTTTCTTGAAAAATGGTATCAAGATGAAGCCTTCAAGGAGAGGAAGAGAATGATGATTCCCATTTTGATGTTGGTGCAAGTTTGGTGGGAGATTGAGATAAAGAGAGCAAGAAGAAGAAGAGAAAGCAAGAAAAACCCTAGGATGGTTCTTGTTGTGCTGGAAAAGGTGAAATGGAAAGGGATGGGTTCTCATATAAAGGCAATGCAAGTGGGCTCCACTACTAGGAAACATTGTGGAGTCAAAATTATGACTTTCGGGACTTCGGATGAAATCGACGAAGAAGGAAGAAATAATCGTCGAAATTTCTAGTTTCCAAAAGGTATATGTTTCACTGATTTTGGGAATATCAAATATTGGGTCCAGATTTAGTGTAAAAAGACTGTTTTGCCCTCAATGCAATGGAAGTCGGGTTACGGGATTCGGGACGGGAACGGGATCAACATGAAAGTTGTAGAGATTAACAAGATTAGCAAAACGGGAAAAGAATACAAATTCAAAGAATCTCGAGTAATCCCCCAAGTACACGCAAAGTCATAAAAGGAAACCCCAAAAGGCCCCACTAGTTACAAAGGCACTCAAAATTCCCCAAAGCTATAACAAAGCTATTCTAAACCCAAACTAAACCAAAACACACTAAACACACTTAGAGCTAACATATGACTTAATCAACACTAATCGAGGTCACTCGGGTTGGGGTCTTACACTATACATGGCCTTGAACTGGACCATGGCCTCTGGGGTATCTAGCCAGTGCCTATAAATCCCCATCTCTGAGTTTGAAGAAACGGGGGAGGCGGAGACGAAGTTTGAAAAAGAAAAGAGCAGAAAACCCTAGACAGAAGACAGAAACCCTAACAGAAATAGAAGATGCACAAAAGAAGGAGATGAGGAACAAGGGAACTCACAGAAAACAGAGGATCCAAAGAACTTAGACTCGGATTCGCTAAGGCTGAACTTCGGTGGGACTTCTTCTTTCACAGCAAGAACTCCAATGGATGCCAAAATAAAGAGAGGAAAGAAGGGCGATCATCCGTATATATGATGAAAAAAGAGTGCGTTCTTCGAATTTCGGAGACACGGTGCGCAACGTCACCCGAGCACTCCACATGCCTTTTCGAAGAGACTAGAAGGCCCATCAAGCAGTGACACGCGGTACTGTCAGCCCGCTTCTCGCATTGATCAAGACGCCTCATTTATTACCTCTTTGATTATCTAGGGCAGACGAAGCGATGGTAGCGTACTAATTGATCACCTCGAGCAAACGAAACGGCAATGGCATGCTAATTAATCACCTCAGATAGGTGAAGAGACGTCGACATCTCATTAATTACTCGGACAGTTGAAGCGACGCTATGATAAGGATCAGGCGTCAACTACCATCAGCAACCATCACCGAGATGAAAAGCTCCGAACTCAACACTCAGAACTCTCCCATCATAATACTTAGCTCCCGACCTCAAAGAGTTAGAGAACTCTAAGAGGTCAAGAGCTAGGGGCAATTGTGTGGGGTATTTCGTAAACACCAAGATTAGTCCCGGCTTTGGTTACAGTACCAGCCAAATCTGTCTTTATCTCGGCTTTATACAGCTCGGCAATAGTGCCAGCTTATACCGAGCTTGAGCTAGCTTCAGTAACGGTACTATCTAAGCTCACCTTGGTCTCGGCCTGACGCAGCTTGGCAATAGTGACAGTTGTTCGCACCTCAGCAACAGTGCCAGGAAGCGTCTACATTTGACCTCGGCATCTTCTTCGGATCGGTCCATTTGGCCAAGATGAACACCGAGGGCCAAAGTAATAATTATACTTCTACGAAAGTACAGCGGCATGGGCACCGGACGTAGATAAGGGGATGATCTTATCTGACAGCCGCAACCGCAGCCATATAAAAGATTGAGGTATGGTCTGATGAGACAATACCTCTACCTACCCCCACTAAGGGTACAAGGTATGATCCGATGGGACAGTGCCTCCACCTACCTCCACTGAGGATACGGTCTGATGGGACATCCGGCTATATATGTGTATGAGGTAAAATCACCAAAGGTATGTAAACGCAATATACACATAGCTCCCCCTTCTTCTCCATTCACTCATCCTTTGTTCACTGATTGCACTAACTTAGGCATCAGAGTGCCTTCGACTGACTGCAGCCAAGAGCTCTGACCTTCCTTCTTCCTTCCCTTTCTTTCAGGAGCTATTGTTTCAGAAGCTTTACAACAAATCCTACTCAACTAAGTCCGTAATTTTTAGACACTTACAACTACTTTCAGGTGGAATTACATATATATATATATATATTTAAAAGGAATCAAATTTAGGACGTAGGGCTTGTTTTGGAGCATCAGAAAATTAAAGATTGAGCATATATATTTTTTTTAATAAAATATTAAAAGCAAAAAAGGATTTAACTTTCATTTTTAACTTGTGACACTGAACAATATTAATTTATTCCATGATGTGTGAACTGCAACAAATTCATTATATACGTGGTGCAAGTAATTTGACTCGTGCTTTAGTGGATTTTGTTTGATGAATCATAAATGAAAAAAAAAATCTAAACAAATAGATAATAATAACCATCCAATCAAAGGGTTTAAAAACTAATGGATTATAATATTTAAATGAAATATAACTTGTCTCAATGAAAAGTCCAATTAGAGGGCCCTCAACTGGCTACTTAATCATGCTTCTTAACACTAGATTAGAGTAAGAAAAATAAAATATGTAACATATATTTATCATTTGCTTTATCCTTCAAATAAAATCTTTTCATAAGAACTAGAAGATGAATTTCTTGAATATCGAAAAACAGATCGTAAAAAACTAATATGTAAAATTGATTTTTTCTCATTTTTATTATTTTTCACAATTAGGTTCATTGTTAGATTGTTAGAGTAACTAAAAAAAGAAAAATAAAGTACATCAATTTGATGGGGCCCACTCGAAATGGATTGATTAGAGATAAGATATGCAAGAGTGGGTTGTGAAAGATATAATGAAGGGTATTATTGGAAATATATATACTTAATTGAGAAAGAATGGATTTAATGAGGTTATAAAGAGTCCGTTTGAAATTCCTCAAAAACAGAGCTGACGTGGCAAATAAACATTCGGGGCAGCGGGTCGCTGCAGTATGGGGCAGCGATGCTGCATGGGACGCCCACCTCCGTTGGGCCTTGGTTGTTGTAGGAATGGGGGCCCATCATTTCAATATAGTTGTTCCCCACCGCACCAGAGGGGACCAGTTGGACTGAACTGCTTCTCATTGGGGCTTGCACCCAACAGTGTATTTGTAAATGAGGCCACCTTGTAAATGAGTTGGGCGTGGGATTAACCTAACCCAACAGTGTATTTATAAAACTGAAACAGGTGTTTGGTTGGGGTACGACAGTGTGGTAGGTCATGGCAAAGGCTAGGTTGGAAAGTTTGCTTAAAAAATAGGTAAGTTCAAGGGAGGAAATTTTGTTTTAGTGGGTCATCATATAAAAAAGGGATTTTGCCTGTATAGGTGCCTTTAAACCTAAAATTTGCCCGTCAATAGTGAAAGTTTAGTAAATTTCCGCACGGCTCCTCGTGCGATATCGCATATATTGCACTACGTGATATTCAGGGTCATGCATATTGCAAAGATCCCTATAAAAATCGTTATGGAGTAGAGTGTTGGATAGTCAAGAAGCAAGATATGCACAAAATGAGGGTATCAAAGATGAGAATGTTATAAATAGATGTATAGTAATACTAAGAAAGACAGAATTAAAAGTGAGTGTATTTGAGAGCATTTAGAAGTAGCATTAATAGGTGATAAACTAAGATAAACTCACTTGAAATGGCTTGTATATGAGAAAAAGTCTTTATATGTAGCTATAGCCCTCCAAGGAAAAGGGTATGTCGAAGAAGACATATATGAAAGTAATAAGGTCCGATCTGAAGAAGTAAAGCCTATCGGAGGATTTGGCCCATGATAAACCAAAAATGAAAAAACCGAATTCAAATAGCCGACCCTAATATAGTTAGGATAGGGGGTTCGACGATGATATCTCCAGTGGTCCTTAGGTTTCTTTCCCTCTGTCTTTCGTCTTCTCTCTTGAGTTTCGTGTTTTTTATTTCCTTTTTTTTTTTTTTTTTCTTTTTTATTATTTAACGTTGTTGGGTGATTTCTATTTTGTATCTTAATTTTGGTCTTGTCGATATTGGATGAAAAATAGTTGATTATTTATATTTTTATTATAATTATATGTGCCAAAATAAATTCGATTAGTAGTGAGACCATGCTTTTGAACGGCTCAAAATTTAAATGTAGATCCCACTCGTAGATATATGTTGATGAGCATACTTAGTTACGTGTTTCAAAAGAAAAATATATAATATCCACAATATACTTAGTTAGGACTGTTAGGTGCAGATTATATATAGTTGATGGATGTCGTGATCTTAAAATCTTAAAGAGCTATTCTTATTGACCTAAGTTTATGAGTCCACAATGAATTAGACCTTTGGATTGAGTAGGAGTTTGAATTAAAACGCACCATCAAATAAGGTAGAATTTTGAATTAGACCAGTGGGTACAATTTTGTGGTTGAATTTTGACTTGATTTAGCCCATTGGATTGGGTAGGATTTGTGGTTATGGCTGCATGGGAGGTTTAAAATCTGGGAACTTTGAAAATGAGCATGAATGTGGTTGGAGATGTTTTGGGGTTATTAGATGGCACCTGATTTGAGCACACCTGGCTATGGGGCCCACCTATGGCCTGGACCATGGAATTTTGAAGATCTAAGTGAGGCCCTCTTCTCTACAAAAAAATCAGCCACATCCGATCATCCTAAATCTATCATCCAGTGCCCAAAGTTCAGCCCATTCAGATGAGTGCACGTACAGTTGATCCAACGGTCGAGTCCATTTGATTGGGTGGAAACCCAAGGGACATGTGAAATTCAAGGGGTATGTGGACAATCAGATGGGCCCCATTATTGGTGCGCAATTTGCACACGGTGTGCATAAGATAATTTGTGTGTATTCATGCCTTGCTGCTAGTAAAAGAGATTTTTAATTCCAAGAAATCTATGAATCCCAGGAGGCTTTTCAATGAATGTGCACACAAAATTCTCATCATAAAAGGAAATTCTGGAATTTCAGGGTTCTTTATTATTATTGTCTCTCTACCCTTAGTGGCAGTGCCTCTTGGCCATGAGACTGTAGATCATAGAGCACAAATGGCAAATTATCTCCCTGTACCTACAACGGCATGAACTCGCTATGCTCGACCAACCTACAGTTATAAGAAATCTTCTCGTGAATCCACATCCCCAAACTGAATATTCTTTGGTTAGGCCAATGCATGCCAACATGCCAACAAGAGTAATGAAATGACTTATCAAATTGGTATCTACACTTAACATGGTTTATCATATAAGAAATCACAAATCAAGCATTGACAGGTCCGTCTGACCTATCAGAAAATATGAAATGGAACTCCTCTTCAGTCTTTCTGGTTTCCCAAAATAAATGAAGGAAATGCAAACTCTGCGGTCAACAAAGTCCTCGGACTGAAGAAGCCAGCATTCAGAGGCCAAATCTTTGTCATGAAATAAACCTTGGTGTTAGCAAGGTGGTGCCAACCAGGTTCAATGAAAAGTGCAGGGCATTCACGGTTCCTACTACTAATTTTTTTGGAAGAACAAAAAGGAAAAAAAAATGAAAAAGGCCATATCCTCAGTGAATGTGAAATTGTAAAACTGTGATTAGAGGCCAATAGCATTTATCATTATTGAGCTACTTGGGATTTGTCTAAACCCAAATCTCGCAATCAGTTATCCTGTAATCCAACTAACCCTTTACTCTGATCACCTGTAATTGGGAATGACATGGAACCAAACAACTATAACTCAGTTGTGAATCAAATAACCTGCAGCCACTTGACAAAAATCTTCTCAGAAAGTAGATGGCAGTATGGCTGAAAAACTGAATCTCAGCAAATTAATTATCAAAACGTGTTGTTTTTTTTTTTTATTTTTTATGCTCCACATATGACAGGCCAAGCAAGCTAAAAGGCCAGAATGGGCTCTGCAGTAAAGACAGACATTCAAAAACTCCTGGAAGTCTAGTCTTCCCAAAATCTATCATAAAATTCCTTTGAAAATATAAGATAAAATCAATGGAACTGCCAGACGACAGTAACAACTGTAACATGAATAACAATTTAAACCGATTGGCAAAGTATGAAATAGATACAGAAACCACTGCAGCAATAGGTATTCTGAGATAAAAAAATGGTAAATGGCAATATTTAGCTCATTTTGCATTTAGCTTCCAGAAGCTGTCGAGCTGAGATGAGGGAGTACACACACAGCCTGCCTTCTGCAATGGTTTCCCCTTTGAATGGATCATGAATGAAGCGAGCACCTGTCATTGCTGCTACCTATCCCTAGAAATACAGAGATGACGCATGATAAAGCCCTTCTAGAGTTCTCTACCAGGTATCACAAAGGAGAAGCAGAGGATAACTCCAAAGAAATGATAAAGGCAGATGATAACTCCGAAGAAATGATGAAGGATGATCCCTCTCCACTCACCAAAACTCTTCATTACATGCATCTACACTTCTACAGCAAGACCAGGAAACAAGCATTATAAGAAGTGGAAATAACTCAAGGACTACAAAAAATAATCGGGAGTCTTGCGTGTCGTGTCAGGCTCAATCTGACGAGGAGCTGGATCAAATTGAAGAAAGTTCTGATCCATGTTCTCCCCAATCTCTAGTATGGCAGCCATGTTCCCGCAGCGATAGCAGTAGTTCGGTGCGCTAAATACAGTGACCACATTCTTTTCCTGCAAAAGCACAAAAACAAAATGGGAATTTTGCAAAAGATAAAAGTTAAATCGGATAGAGAATTACAAGGAGCATAGAAGCCATTGCCATTCTCAACACCTGTAGCTTACCCACCTGACACCAATTGTAACCTTCCATGACAAGTTGATGAGCTCTTGCAACAAGAGTGAGGCCATTGGTATGGTTGAACTGAGCAGCGATATCCTGTCCAAATGTGTAGCCCGCTCCCCTAGGGGATATTCCCCACCCACATCGATCGTCGGGATCGGACCACAGAAGATCACACATGGGTCCTTCATGTGGAACCTAAATCACATGTTTTGCTTAAAAATCCGACCACAAAGAACTATATAGATAGTGTAAAACAGTGTCTATAAGATATCACATTGTGCCCAATAATAAAAATTAAATCCAAAGGATGATTAAATAGATAAAATTTATGCTTACTTCCTGTATACGGTCCAGGGCACGAATATTGTCTAATGTATCCAGTGATGGGGAGAGACCGCCATGCAAACAGAAGACCTATGACAAATAACAAGGTTGCCTGCCTGTGAAAAATGATCTTAAAACTCTACAATAAAATATATGCATCATTCTAAAACTCAGACCTGACTCTCAATAAGAGCAGTTAGGGGTAGATAATCAAAAAGGTCGGTAAAATGTTTCCAGACATTTGCATTTCCATATTTTCTCAAACACTCATCGTAGAATCCATACCTGAAACAAAATTAAAGACGAAATGTTAGTAAAAAATAAGAACAGTTTTTGCTCAAGGCTTGTCTGTGTCCTTGCCATTTTGTCGCAGAGAAAAGTACTGCCTGATTTCAAAATATCTACCAGTAGAAAATTTAAAGAAAAAATTTTATAAAACCCAGAAAAAATTCTCTGGTCCCAAAAGCAGGAACAAGTGAAATACATAGTAAAATAGTTAAAAATAGAAGACATAGTAACGATCCAGTAAAGCCAAACTCAGTCTATTATATTGGGCTATCTTTGCAAGCTCGTTTCTTGTCAAGGGGAACCCCCATGTGATTTAGATGTATTCAAACACAACAGTGAATATTGGTCTAGAACAATCTTTGGGCTGATTGCAATCCATTGGCTAATAAAAGGTTGTGTTCTACTGTCTACAGAGAAAACAAAGGTTTATCGTGGTCTTCTATTTAACATCACAGACAAATACAACATACATTGAAAACAAAATGAAGTACAGCATACAAGAAACTAAGACAATCTGTTTTCTCTCAACAGGAGATGCTTAATTGACAACAAAGAAAACCAAATAAATATGTGATTGGACGTACTTGGCATTCACAAAGTAGAAACATTCCAAGCCCGTTATGTTTAATATTACCCATAGGCTAAAGATCAAAATGTGAAATGTAAAAACTCCTGTACTTTTCCTCAACTGAACATTGACAGACTTTTAAGGGGATAATGGGCCAGTGACTAACAAGTTGGAACAATCTTTACTTTTTTTCAGGTATGGAACAGGGATCTTACTAATGATTGTTGTTCGACAACATTTTAGGTGTCCCATTTTGGTTAACACAACAAATATAAATCATTGAGTTTTGGTAGAACCGGCTATTTAAGACTTTGTCGGGAAAGCATACTATTAATATATCAGTTCTACTTCAATTCACATTCTGAAAACAAAATGAAATACTGGGTAAAATATCATGACAATATCTGAAGAGAAGTGGAAAAAAAAAAAAAGAAAGATGTATTTTGTTTATTTGCTGTTTGAATGGTAATAAGACTCAAATCCTCAACCAGACGGTTGCGGCAACGAGAATCTTCCAACCGTGCCACAGCCTCCTGTCAAAAGCTGTACCTTTTGCATAAATGCAGATAGCAGCACCAAATAACAGACAGCCATTTGAACAAACCAGACACAAGTCCTCGATAGCTGTTTTTTACCATTTAAAGAATCACAATTTGTTGATACAATCTATGCCAACCACGATAATAACTAAATAAATTTTAACATGAGTATGCCAAACTTCACCAATCCAGGTCCCCTCAACTATTGCCCCATTGGAACATCCCTTTTCAAGGGTTACTGCAAACCAATTTAAGCATTAAATTTACGGACAAAAATAATATTTATTCAAAATGGACAAAGCATGATGCTCATGCAGATCCTCTATTGTCGCAAATACCAAGCACTTCAACTGAGTTACTCCATGAAAATACTGGACCTGAAGTGACACTAGTAGTGCCCAAAATGGCACTCCAAGTGACCTCACATGCATAGCCTGGTGGTAGAGGCCCTCTCAATAGAGAGGATGCTCTGCTGTGCCTGTTGTTACGGAAACATCTTGTTCAGATTTTGGGTCCTTAATGAAATCACCCATATTTTCAGTATTTAGAAAACAACTAAACCTTGACCCTTAGATTGCAAGGCTCTCTTTCAATCTTGAATTTCAATTTAATTATTTCTGAATTTTTAATCTCTCAAATTGGTTTTCTGATTATTTTTATGGTGAATGCAGTTTTTTTTTTGTATAGATCTATTAGATTAGGTCTCTAGTTTAGGATTTTTTTTCTTTAATTCGGATTGTAATTTGGCCAGTAAGCAGCTACCAAAAAGGAAAAAGTAAAAAAAAAAAAAAAATAAAAAAGACGAAGTGAAATTTTACAGGGACTTCTTTTTACCTAATAGGTAAACGATCAAACCCACAACTTTCTAGTTGCTACAGTACGAACCATCTCGCCACTTTTGTCAAATTTTCAAGGCTATTTGTGACCTGTTGTCAGTCACGCCCCAAATTGTCTAGCATGAGTGACTGGGGGCGCAAATTTTTGGACGCAGGACACAAGTTATAAGGGATTGACCACACATCATTTCAAGGCAAACAACACTTCTATGCAACTCTTCTACCCTACTACGCTTAAAAAAAAAAAAAAAAAGATTTTGCCAAATTGAAGCCTATACAGAGAGTTCCTCTCAAGAGCTCTTCTCTAGGTATATCCTGACAAACACCCCCTTTGGTAGAGGTATTATTTTCTCTACTCTCAACAAAAATACATTGTTTGTTTAGATAAAAGTTAATTTGATATTCGGTTTGAACTTCAAAGTTCATTTAAGCATTACATTATAATTTATACATCCTTTATTATATACAGTTGTGCTAAATTGCTTATTTGAATTATGAATAGAAATGCATGATAGCTTCTAACTAAGTCTACCTAATCAACATGAATGCATGGGAAAATTTAGTTCAATACTGTTATTTTATAATCATTCAGCAATACAGAAGTTCAAACCAAATAACAAATTGCCTTCCATCAAAACAAACAATATATTTTTGTTGAATGTAGAGAAAAGAATACCTCTAACAAAGGGAGTGTCTACTAGGATGCACCTAAAGAAGAGCCCTTGAGAGGAACTCTATATCAATTGCAATTCCAATAGATCCTTTTTTTTTTTCTTTTAAGCATAGAAAGGTAAAAGAGTTGCAGGCCAACAGCAGCTGGAGGCCCGAAAGTACTAACAATAAATCTGAAGGAGTGCAACCAATCTAAGGATTGGGCTTGTGATGGAACGGAATGGAGAAACATAATTCATATTACCGACCCCAATATAGTTGGGACAAGGCTTTGATCGTGAAGATGATGAAGCTAAGTTCTTTGATAATTTTAGGTATTCCGTCAATTGAGTCTCCAAGGGCGACCCCTAGGGTACTGGTCCCATGTGCAGTCGGCCCTTTTGTTTCACGCCCAGTATTTGCTTCACGCCTCACAAGTTTGTGCAACTGGATGGCGGGTCCCAGCGGGCCCAATCCACCCAAGGACCACACTCACATGGCCAAACGGGGCCCACTGCACATGGGACCAGTACCCCTAGGGTCGCCCTGACCCCCCTTCCAAAAGTGGGGTCCTGATTCTTGATCAGGTGGTCCCCGTGGTCCCACAAAGGCTGTTGACCAATCAGCCTTTTTCTTCTTCAACCATGCCTCCTAGGTTTTAAGTGTTTCATTTGGCCACCTCATGTGAATCCAGTCCTCCTTGGTCGAGCATGGGTCCACAACCAGATCCATGGTCCAGATCTTCCATCAAGTGGGCCATGCGGTCCCACAGCCTCTGTAGGCCAAAACTAGACATTATCGATGGATTTTTGGAAAAGTCCTGTTCTGATTGAAAATTCTACTTCCTCTACATAATTCCTAATTGAATTTGGTTCTTTATGCAAGAAATTCTAGGAATCATCTAACTGTAAGAGACCCAATCATCCCATCCAACCACAGAATCTGATTATCCAATATTGTCGAAACATAAACTGGGTTTCTTCGGCAGTATCATATACAAGATTCAGGGACATGTAATTCATTACCAAAAGTTTTATTTATCAATGTTTTAATGCATCATACCATGCTGGAATCATCAAACAGTGCAGGGTCATAGAACAATATCAATCTTTACAACATTCGATTCACTATTCTCACATAGGAACAACATCATAACTTGTATATGAGGAAATCTTACTCACCTGGTATGCACCACGTTCGCCCTATTGACTTGGGCAAAGATGTACGTCATCCGCAAGGCTTCAACGTGCTGATCTTTTCCTTCCTTCTACTACTACTCTTTGCTCTACGATTGAAGAGGACTGATTGTTTGTATGTGGGGAGAACTAGAAGGGAGAGTCCTTATAAATAGTTATTTAAGTTTCATCAAACTCTATCATGCAGGGTTCTACCAGAGTTTGGAGTTCTACTCCTACCGAGACTTCTACAAGCATGTGTCGACCTATTCTAGGAAATAAGGAGTTTGGGTCCCATATTTATGCATATAAAAGTACTTAGAAATAAGGGGCCTACCTAATATAATTATAAATAATAACTAGTCATAAATACATGTATACAATCAATTAAACAATTATGAATACGCAACAAAGGATAAGCTAGGAGGAAATTACTTAAAAAAATCCAACCCCCTCCAGGGATTATTACAGTTCTTTGATAATTTTAGGTATTCCTTGAGTCTCCATGAATATGCAATAATAAGTGGAGATTATGGGGGTGGTGATGAAGATAGGCTCAAGCAAACTAGAAACTCAATGCGCTATTGAAAATTGGTTGTCCTAAGGCCTCGAGTCCATGGTTCAAAATTACGGTCACGGTGGGCATTGTTATCTATCATGAAAACCGATGTTGCAGTTTTAGCAGCTGACACGGCTCATCAATGCATGAATTTGCTCTCAACCCAATAAATTTAAAAAAAAATAAAAATATCCAGAATATTGAGAATTTCTAAAATCTAATATTTTAAGAAAAGGTCATCATCCTAGTATATGGTTGTGGGGGGTTGGGGTGGAACACTAATCAAGGAAAAGCAAGGCCATATTTTTGTCAATGAATTGGAATTAAACTTAAAAAAAAAAATCTATGGGATTCAGCTGACATTGGAAAATCTGGCCTATTTTGGACCAATGAATTTGAAACTGAAATGCAAACTTTGACCAGGCAGATCCAAATTTCAGACCAAATATTTTATGAGGCGACATTTGGTTCGCTATAGTAACCAAACCGATTAGCTTCAGCCAATTCAGCCAAAACGAACTGAATGACTCTCCAAGTCAACAACATCTCACATCGTGGTTTCAAATTTAACTGGTAAATCTGCAAAGTTTTAGTCCTTAATCTTTAGGCCCATCCTAATAATTTTAAATCCATCAATGTGGCTCATATCTATAAGATAAACCTCTCATAACAACTAACACACTTTATATTGGCTCAATCATAAATTTCACTCAAACCAAAGTTGGGCCCACCATCAAATTGACCAGGTCACATGATTATAATCACTTAGTTTGTTCCTTTTTAGCATAACAACTAACACACCTTATAAGCATGTGTTTTTTGTGATCAATCTGGTTGTAGGTCCAACTTCAATTGGAATGAACTTGAGAAAGGGTGATATTGATTTTGATTAGTTTGGATTCATGATAGAGTCTCCACAATGGATTTATAAGGATGGGCTCAGAGAGTTTTAAGAAAATTGCAGTTGTTTCCTTATAAAGCTAACTAAACAGTTAAAATACGACTTGAGGCAAAAAATTTGGGCCCACTAGCCTACCTAATACAGGATTGTAGGTCCATCAAATGTTGCAAGCTATCTGACCTAAGATTAGTACATGGATAGTAGTAAAATATTAGAAACTTTGCTTATTGTCCATTTAATGACTTCAGATGAATGGTTGATAAGATCCCATTTAACCTTATTTTTTATACATGGACATATACCAAATTTTTTTTTATCTAGTGAGATTAAGATTAATGGATCCGAATCTCTGCCACGTATCCTGTTACGTTAGCCAAAGTCAAATCCTTTCCGACTTAAACTCAAGCAAAATTTGTGAGGTTCCTCAATGAGGCCCACTTTTGATATAACTTAAACCAGTCAAAATAAATGCCCACCTCAAATTTCATTGGAACAGGACTTGGGCCCACCTTTGATTGATCATTATAAAACGCTTGGAACTTTTCATAATACTTTATTCACATGATTTTATTAGTGAACTATCTAATGATGGGCCTAACTCCTTTTGGAGTGAAATTTGTTGAGAGCTCATTGGGGGCATTTATTTTGGGCAGCTTAAATTTTTCAAGTATGTCCCAGTTAGAGCCTCATGAATTTTGAGACTTAGAGCCTTAAAGGATCTAGCATTCTAGCTCCTTATGATGTTGAAGCCCTAAAGGATTGGGATTAAAACAAGCTTGGATCCTCCGTGGCTTAGACACTATGAAGCTCCAAAGTGGGGCCCACCTATTAAAAATCTAAACAGTCAAAATAAATGAGCCCTCTTCAATGAAATGTGGCCAAAATTTCACTTTAGTAGAACATGGGCCCACTATCAGATTGATTATACATTAAAAAAAAAAAAAAAAAAAAAAAAAAAACTTGTAACATTTTATCCATGTTTTCTATACACCATCAACCTTCCGATAGGCCAAAAACATATTAGAGTAGAATTTGGCCAGATCCCATTTAAGAGGGGCCCATTCATTCTAAATGGTTTAAGTTTTTAATGGGTGGGCCCAAGTCCTGTTCATGTTGTGGGGAAAGAACAAAAAACATTCAAATAATCGTTAGAGAGATTAGCTCTTGTTTTAGGAAATTTATTTAATGTCTTAAGCACATTATTGATTCAGTAAGGACATAAGGATTTTCAGTATGCATAGATTATTGGTGTTATTGACTTTTTATAATCTTATGGTTTGATTTAAATGCCTAACTTCTTGCTAGAACTATTTGATGAATGCATGGTAAATGTTGCCAAGTTATCACGATCCGGAAATTCCACAGGGCCGGAATTTGGGCCGTGACACCTAGGGGTGTAAAAAAAAAACCGGAAAACCGTTTAACCGAACCGCGGTTAATAACCGTATTTCACGGTTCAGTTATGGTTATGGTTAAGAAAATCCAAAAACCGCACGGTTCGGTTCGGTTACGGTTTTCCATAATAATTCACGGTTATTAACCGAACCGAACCATATGATACGGTTCGGTTAACCGTATGCGGTTGACTGTACCGTTTACAAATAAAAGAAAAAAATAAAGGGGTTGAATGAAATATTTCTTACCTTATTCAATTGCTCCTTATGTACTATTTTACTTTCAATCATTCACATTTATCCCCTTATGTGAGGAAGGCATTCCATGGTTATTAACCGTAACCGAACCGTTTAATACGGTTAACCACGGTTACGGTTTTCCACGGTTTTTGTAGGTACGGTTACGGTTTTAAAAGACAGAAAACCGCGGTTACGGTTCGGTTAGTGATTTTCCCAAATTGACCGGTTAACCGAATCGTTACACCCCTAGTAACACCCTCCATCACTGAAACCAACTCAATTGGACCACTTTCATGTAAGATCTCTCTTCCATCTTTTACAGCATGTTAGGGCAGGCCCTAATGTCCTTGAATCCAGGCATGCAAGCCTTGATTCCATCTCTTTCACAATTTTTCGGAACTTGGGGGGTTGTAAGGTAGCTCTTTTGGGGTTTTGCTCAAAGGTGTTTTCAGTGGAATTGGAGGCCTGGGAAGAGTCCTTGAAGCTTATTAGTAGTTATCCATCGTATCCGGCGACCTGGCCCACCCTTAGTTAGACCTTTGGGCTTTGAAAGTCATGCTCTAGGGTATAGTGTGCATTGAATGGCCACGTCCTCCCTTAAGATGAGGGGATCCTAGGTCAAGGTGTTCGTGGTTGGCAGGCTTGCACTTAGGCATGGCAACCTTCCTCATTCACTGGAGCCGGCTAGACTCCTTTTATCCCTTTTGAGTCCGACCATTCCTGCCAAAATGCTGCCTGGCTGACTTGGATTGCTTAGGCCTAGTTTAGGGCAGTCTTATCATGTTTTGCCTCGACAAACTCAACCGATGTTGCTCACTGCCTAGCTTGACCCCTTGCATTAGAACCTAGATTTGCCGCAGTAAATCCCTATCTAGATAGGGGGTTGCCATTCCACCAATGCTTTACTAGACTGGTTGTTAGCCTTGGTCCGGCCTCTTCCATCTTCTTGCACTACATGCCCGCTCGCATTCCATGTTCACTGCATATTTAGCCCGCTAGCCCGTTACACTTGCTTGCACTTCATACACTTTGCACGTAACACCCGACTTGCACATCTTGTTTACTTGCATGGTACATTGGCATAGACTAAAGTTCTATCTTGGTAGGTATCCGGAGTGATACTGAGATGGAGGCGTATCTTTGCCGAGCCTCGCATATCATATTATCTGGGTAGGTATCCGGAATACCAAGAAGTATGCGTACTTGTGTTGTGCTCACTCGTCATGGTAGGCATCGACAGGTGCTGAGATGTAGGTGATGTACACCGACCATTGTTCACTCATGTTATCACCCATGGTTGTAGTTACTTGTCTTTAATTATGTCTTGCATTTTATTTATATTTTTTAGCAGTTATCTCACATCCCACAGTACTGGTTTATACCTGTTGACTTGATCAGACCACCGGTATGAATTATGTAATCTATATTTCTTGGTAGGCATCGACAGGTGCTGAGATGTAGGTGACGTACACCGAGCATTGTTCACTCATGTTCTTGCCCATGGTTGTAGTTACTTGTCTTTAATTATGTCTTGCATTTTATTTATATTTTTTAGCGGTTATCTCACATCCCACGGTACTGGTTTATACCTGTTGACTTGATCGGACCACCGGTATGAATTAAATTATCTTTATTTCTTGTTGTGAACTCTGTTTCCTATTATTTTCTCTCTGCATTGGTATAGCATCTATCTACGAGCTGCATTGCACATTTAAATCCAGTAATTCAGTCTAATGTTTCATGTTATGTAATTTATATTGATTGCTTGCTTTGCTCTGTTATATCTTTTTGATTTTTTTTTTTTTTTTTTAAAATTGGCCAATTTACTTGACTTATGAAATAACGGGTTGATTTCTGAACATAATAAGATGCATCTCAGTCACAGCCCGGAATTCAATAGTGCCCCAGAATCCACTACGTGACAATAACCATGCCCGTCAAGCACGGGTGGTCAAGTTAGTCTTGCTATTATATGAGCAGTGCATCCAATAACAAACCAGGAAATTCCATCAGAAGCAATGAAATGATATTCTACTCTTCTTAATAATGAGTAGGCTAAATATTCAAAGAAATTTGCATCAACAACTGCATAAGATGAGTTGAGCTCAGAAAGAATAATAGCCTTACACTTGAGTTATTTGCCGGCTCTCATGATTTCCTCTCAAGATTGTAATTCTATCTCTATAACGAACTTTCAAGGCTACTAAAAGTGTCACAGTCTCTACGGAATAATATCCTCGGTCTGCATTAGAAGAAACAAAGGAATATTAAGGCAAGAATTACAATAACTGAAGTACGATATCGACAAAAGAGGCACCAAACATGGTGTACGACTGAATTTTAATTGAAACTTAATAAATAGAACATCTCTTCATTCCCAACCCGCCAATATTGGATATAAATATAATAGGTAAAAGATCGAAACTTCGCACAAGAAATATAAGAGCAACTAACTCCTTCAAAAGCGTTAACAGAAGAACTATAAGAAGAAAAAGGAAACAACATCAAAATAAACTATAAACATCTTTATTTAGTTGGAACAGTTGAAGTCTTCTAAATTATGTAATTTACATAATATATGTAAAATGGTGCAATATATATGAGGAAAGAATAGGGAAAGAAGGTGGTGTAAAAAGGGAAGAAGAAAGCTTTTAGAGAGTTGGAACAAGGCTTTGGAGAATGACAAAAATTCTAAAATTCTTTTAGAGACAAAAATATGAAGAATAGAAACCTTAGGAATGGACAACCAGAGCATTGCCTTTAGATTAATAAAATTCTCAAAAGTTACAAGAAACCCCCTTATGTTTTTGGTAATTACAAAATAGTCCCTGAATTCAATAAATTAAAAATTGCTCCAAACACGTGTCCACACTCCCCTTTTAGCTCATTGTGTGTATATACTGACTCCATTTCTTTCTTTTATCAAGTTTTCTCGAATATAATGACCATCCCTTTCAATTTTTTGTACGCTCAACTCAACGAGTACCAAATTGGAGGCCATATGAAAGTAGTTGTATTTTACAAAGCAAACTCAAGGAACCACCTTTTCTTTCAGCAAAATTCCCAACCACGACAACTCACAGCCCCATGAGCCATTGCCTTATATTCAACATCAAAACTCGAAGGAGCAACAACCATGGTTTAAAACCATGGTATTGACCACGGTATCAGCCAACCCCAACCCCAAGAACTGATACAGTATCGGTGTCGGTCGCGGTTCGCAATTTGTCACGGCATGAATTTTTTTCGACCTCAAAAAAATTAAAAAAATATATCCAAAAAATCCATAATATTGTAAAATGTTAGAAAACAACATTTTGTTTTCCATTAGTACCAACTACAAAGAAAAATATTGGTACCCCACATCCTATATCATTGTTTCATCTTTATCTGTTAAGTTTTAGTGTTAAATCTCAAGGGCCTATTCTGATAAATTATAAATCCGTCAATGAAGCCTATATCTAAAATCAAAATAACTATCATCCCTCATATATTATGTGAAGATTTTCACTATAATTGTAGTTGAGCACATATTGAATTGATCAATTTAATAAATGATCAATTTGCAATGGGGCTATTGGAATAAAAATTGTTGCCAATTGATCAATCTTAATATGGGTCAATATAAAGTTGGCCCAACGTTTAATGGAATAAAAGCTGTAGGGTTGAGGGGGGAGAGAGAGAGAGAGAGAGAGAGAGAGAGAGAGAGAGAGAGAGAGAGAGAGAGAGAGATTTTAATTGGTTAGATTTTTCATGAGTGATGAGTGGACCTTATTAGAGAGCACAAGTTTTTAAATATATATATACAAGGATGAAAATAGCAGTAGCGGCGGGCGTAGCGGCCTGCCGCCAAAACGCTACGTAGCGGGCGATACGTAGCGTAGCAGCGCTACGTAGCGGCGTAGCGGTGCGATTTGAAAAAATCGTCAAAAAAATATGAAAAAATTCTAGAAAATCTAGAATATTGGAAAATGAGAGAAAATGTATTTTTTTTTTTGCAAAAGTAACTAAGGTAAGGGGGCGTAGCGGTCCCCTCACTGTATAAGGTCCTGTACCGCTGTATAAATAGAAAATAATAGTAATGATCATTTTTTCACATGTGTTCATGTTGCTTAGTTATGCTAACTTAGAAACTAATGAAAAGCTTATAAAAGAAAAAACTATGTCATGAAGTCAAGACTTAAGAGTACCTAGAGAAAAAAATACATCTACCAAAGGGGGTGTCTAATAGGATGTACTTAGAGAAGAATCATTGAGAATAACTCTTTGTATCGACTGTAATTCGGCAAGATCATGTGCTTTTTGGTGTTCTTTTAAACATAAAAGAGTATAAGAGTTGTGTAGAAATGTTCTTTAGAGAGAAGAAGGAAAAAAAATAAGTCTTATTATGCATTTTAAAAAAAATTTGAAAAGTAAGAATTTTTCTCACCCCGTAGCGGTCGTAGCAGCCCGTAGCAGCCCCATAGCGGCCGTAGCGACCCCGTAGCGGACGTAGCGGCTGCTACGGGTGCGACGACCGATAAATCGGCCGTAGCGTAGCGGTGGCGGCCGCTATTTTCATCCATGTATATATATATATATGTGTGTGCATATAAACTTCAAGTGTAAATTTTAAAAGATTTTTAGGCCCCACAATGACCACATATAAAAAATCTGAATTGCTTGAAATTAATCTGACAAATTTTCACTTTAAATAGAGATGGGCCCACTTTCAGATTTGAGTGAAATGTTGCCAAACCCCATGCGTAGAGGACCAATTAATTTTGAGTGGTTCAGATTATTTATAGGAGTGCCCCATCATGCACTACAACAAAAAGCACCATTGGTGACACCCTTTGGTGACAAAAAATCAAATGTTGACACAAAACGCACATGAAGGTGACAAAAATTTTTTGCTTGTCACGGAAAAGCTTTAACCAAGGTGCCAAATAAAGAGGAGATTCGGTGACAAAAAATTTTGTCACCAAAAGACAATTTTGGGTGACAAGTACAAGCTTGTCACTGAAAGATCTAAATTTCGCGCTGGCGGGCTCCTCCTCTTCATTTAGGCGCGACGTCGTTTCATGGAGGCAATAAAATAAGCTAAGTTTTTTTGAAACGTCGGTAAAGTTTAATTTTATTTTTAGGAAAATTAAAAATTAGTGGACTTTACAAACGAATTTTATTTTTACCGACGCAAATTAGCGTCGGAAAATTTATTACTGACGTTTAATATAAAACGTCGGTAAAGGTTGTTGACTTTTTACTCATTTTTAAATAATAAAAATAATATAATTTTTATCGACGAAAATTCCTTTTTTGCGACGAAAAATAAACGTCGGTAAATCCACTTTTTTTCCCCTCCCGCCTCCCACCAAAAGCCCTCTTATCTCTCTCTCTCTCTCTCTCTCTCTCTCTCTGTGTGTAACATCCTGAAATTCCAAGGTTGTAATTAGCTTAGTTAATTGTGCTTTTAGATAATTAAGCTCGTTTATAAGCCAAGCAGGTCCGATTAATTATTAGGATCGCGCGTGCGAAGTTGGGTTGAGATCCGAGCCTGTTTGGGTACAGTAGGGGTGTGTGTCGCCATTTTCGGAAAGTTTCGAGGGCTCTTCAGTATTTTCCACTTTTGAGATTTTGGCACCATCGAGTAGATTACCTAATTTCCCGGACTTTGTCCTTCTGTTGCATCTCGATCCGGACCCTTGAACCCGACCCAAAACCTGACCTGACCCAGACCCACCTAAGTTATTTTATTAATTTCCTAAAAGTCAAACCCCAACCCCACCTAACATAATCCCATGTGGACCCCACCTCACATCATACCCCACCCCTCTTTATCCCACGTGCAAGCCCCCACCCATTACCCATTTCCCCCCCCCCCCCCCCCCCCCCACCCTTTTTTCTCATTTAGGTCAAAACCCATCTTCCCCTCCATTCTTCATTCCACTCCACAACACAACACAACAGCCCCTTCTCCCCCTTTTTCTTCTTCTTTCATTCTTCCTCCCTCCCTCACGGCTTGCTACCTCACGCCATCACCACCACCACCAAGCTCTCCTTCCCCTCTTCTCCACTCTCTCATCTCATCTCCCATCTCTCATTTCTCTCACTCATCTCTCCCTCTCCCAAACCATTGCTTCCCCACCGTCCCGGCACCATCATCGTCACCGCCAGACTCACCTGCAGCGCCACCAGCCACCGGCGAACCCAACCCACTCCATCTCTCTTTATTTCCTCCATTTTCCATTTCTCTCTCTCCCTCCTTCCCTATTCTCTCTTTCATTCTCTATGTTTCTCTTTCTTTCTTTGTTTCTCTCTCTGACTCCTCCTTGCCAACGAAAATTACCCCCACCCATCCACCATTTCCTTCTCTCTCTCTCCACTCACTGCCCACGTGAGTAAACCCCCCTCCCTCATTCATCTCACCCATCTCACCCATATCACTCTCTCTCTTACTATCTTTCTTTCATTTCGTTCTTTCTCACTCCACTCACTTTCCACATTGGTTGACTTTCTCCCCCACCTATCTCACCATGTCATCATCTCTCTCTCTCTCTTCTCTCTCATTCTTTCTCTCATTCTTTCTTTCTTTCTTTCATTGCGTTTTCTTCATTGTTCTTGTCAATGGACCACCATGACCCTCCATCACCACCAATCAGTGGGCCACTGATCAAGTGGGCCCCACAACCTCCGATGATCACCATCATCTCCGTGTGGACCCCGCGAGCCTCTCATCCCCAATTTCAAGCTTCACTGTTTGGTAAGCCCCTCTTTTCCCATAGGTTTGGGTTAATGCATTTTGGGTGTAGTAGTGTGTTAGATACCTTCGAGCTTCCCTTTCTTTTGGTTTATGTTTTAATTTAGTTTTATTTTACTAATTATCCCTTAGGTTTGGTTTGTTGGGCTATGGAGCTAGGATTTGTGGATTTGGGCATTTTCAACCAAAGGCAAGTAGATATTTATATATATATATATATATATATGCTCGGATATGTTTGTCTCTCCTTTGATTTGATGATTGATGATGATTTAGACGACCATATGCTCAATTGATACTTTTGATTTTGGAAAACATGATAATTATGTTTAATTAATTATTTAATTAATGGGTGGGTCTCTGATATTCATCTCATAAGGTTTCAAATGTCTGTTCTTATTCCTCTTATTATTACATCTTATGAGGAGGAAATAACCGTTTTCTACAGGTAATATGAATCCGATTCTATCTTCTCATATCATTACATGTCATGTTTATGAGTTTGTTGTTCGAGATTTCTAGATTTGTTTTGTGGGGTTGGTTTTTATTTTGAATTGGTTGATGCAAGACATGTGAATTTGAGCATGGGGCTCTTTTTGGCCATTGATTTATGTGGGATTTGGGAAAGTAGGTATCTTTTATTTGTTGGTTTGATTCATGTGCAAGTTATTTGGGTAAATATGGTGGATTTTGCAACTGAGTTTCTTCTCTTGTGGGGGTTTTGAATTGCAACTTAGAATGGAGAATGTTGATGTTGGTATTTGTTAAGGTGGTGATTTTGGAGGATTGGAATTGTATTTGGGATTTTCTGTGTTGGTTTGATGGTGGGAAGTTGAATCCATTTTTCTTGTTCTTCTACATGGATTGGGGAAAGTTTCATTGGAGATGCTTTCGGATGCGAAATACTTGGATCTAGTGAATTTGGGATGGGTTTTTGTGATGCAGGGGACCTCTGAATTGGTTTTTGACTCTGTTGGTGGTGCATTTTTAGTTGATATTTGGGTTTTTATTTTTCAGGATAATATTCTGTTTTGTTGGATAAGATGGGATTGAATTTAATGGCTTTGTTGTGTGACCTTCATTCCTTAACTTGAATGCAATGACTTTCAGTCTTTTTATCCTGATTGTACTCTTTTAATGTGGGGTTAAGTCGGCTTCTTCATTACTCATAATCTAATTGCTTAGAAGAGGATGTGCTACTTGGATTGTTTTAAAAGGTAAAGTGCCCATGTTGGCTTTGTTCAGTTTTAACAGTAAGCAGATTCTGCCATGACACTTCTAATATTCAAACCAATAGTATAAATGAGCCTTCTTTTATGGTACCAAGTAACAATTATCCACTTGTAGGTGCCCAATGAACTTGCTGTTTGCATTTGGAGGAAAATTTATCAACATCAAAGTGAATGGAAGTTTCTGTTATGAGATAAAACAGGTGTTTTTATGTAAATTCAGGAGAAAAACAGGGACTTATTTCTAAACATTATAAATCATAGGTTTTTTTTTTTTTTTTTTTTTTTTTTTTTTTTTTTTTTTTTGAGCGGTTAGGGAGGAGGGAGGTGTGTACGCAGGTCTAGACCTTATAGAGCAGAAAATAACATTTTTTAGTTCATGTGTGGGTGGGGAAGGGCCTCTTAGATATGCATTGAAATCCTTTCCCATTTGTCATCAGTTCCAACCACTTGCTTCTCTCTCTCTCTCTCTCTCTCTCTCTCTCTCTCTCTCTCTCTCACACACACACACAGAGGCAAGATTACTAATTGGGCTTAGTTTTGATCAAATATATTTTATGTCGAGGCTTCCAAATGGTGTTGCCTCTGGGATGTTCCAAAGCATGAGCTCTAATTATATAACTGATTTCAGTTACAAGGATCGATACCTGACAGCACTGCCAGTATCACGTCGGGCAGTGGCGGACTTCAATAGACCTGTTTTTACAGCTGTTGCATTCTATGTATGTGCGAAAAAAAAAAAAGTTAATCTAGTACAAGGTTCCTTTTAGAAAGATTAGAATTGTCATGTTTCTTTTTGTTTGTCTATTCCTAATAGCATTTTTTTTTTTTTTTTTCTGCAGCTTAAAGTAGACAAGTTTAAGTTGATTGAGCTCTGTGGAACTTCAGAATCTAAATTTACTAGCGTGAGACTCTTTCCCCTTCAAACAGTATTCCTATCTGTGCTAAATTGTTATATAGTTTGTTTCATTTCTTTCCCCTCCCCCTTCAAACAGCATTGCCCTGTTGATAAATTTTCTTAAGATATTCCCACATTTCACGGGCATTTTTGCAAGGTTTTAGATTGAGGATAAAATGTGAGTCAACAGACCCCAGCAACCACGTTTTGATTTTAGCATCCTTCGTCTTCCAAGCTAAAATCTTCTTCTCATCTTCCTCAGGTTGAGGTTCAGATCCATCAATGTGTGCCCAGAGTTCTTTTCCTTCCAAGTAAATTTGAAATTGGAAGGCCCATGAGGTATAATTTGTTCCATCAAAGCGAACAAGGGCAATCTCATGTTTTTCCATTACTAAAGTCTAGTAAGAAGCACACACAAGGAAGACAGGGTGCTGAATTGGGCAGCAGTACTGTTGCAGTCCAATCGTAGATGGATCAAACCACAGTCAAGATTGTAAGAACACAATCAGGAGGTGTTGCAGCAGACAGTAACCAGCAGCCAAGAACAATTCCCAGAAGGCACAGAATTAAGGTGCACAACGAACAGTACCCAGAAAGACACAGACGAACAAATTATCACAGCAGCAGTGCAAAGGAATCAACAGATTGGATCAAGTAGATGCAGCAGTAACAATCAGCAGTAGTAAGTAACAAACCAGCAACAACAGCAGTAATAAATAGTAGTAGGAAGAACCAGCAGTAACCAGCAATAGAACAGTTGCTGATACAGCAACTTTTGCACAGAACTGTGCACTAAACAGTACCTGACGACCCAAATTTTTGAGTTGGGTTGTGTACGTGGGCCCCACCTAGTGATCTGTTGACAGATCTGAGTATGGGGATGGGTTCACAGCAAATTTCTGCAACTATTCGAAGTGGTGTCAGGTAGAACGAATCCAAATCCAAACTTTTGGACGGCTGAGATGAAAAGAAATGAACAAAACTGATTTTCTACAAAAAATGGTAGATGGCCTACCTCTGATGATCCGTGAGAAAATCTTCATAAATATGTATAAATCCAGGCGACCAATATGGGCTGCTTCCGCTGAGTAGCAGATGATGATCGCAGGTGGGCCACGTCTGATCTGAGACGATCAGAGATGATCAAAGATGATCAGGCTGGAGATATGATCTCTGAAGGGCTTCCAGATCTTGGAAGATGACTTAGGGAGAAGATCACAGATGATCGACCCTGCTTTGATACCGTGACATTTTTTAGAGAGAGATGAAATGCCGAACATAAGAGAGAGAGAGAGAGAGAGAGAGAGCTGAATGTCTTCCCTTCTAGGGATCGACTGATGTCTATATATAAGGGCTTAATACCCTTATTATACTCAATTACAATCAATTACAAATCAATCACAAATCTTGGATCCTAAAATTAAGTAACAACCTTTGACTAATTACAATGCAATCAATGGGTACACTAAATTCAACCTTTGACTAATTATGGGTAATGGAGTTGCGGAACGGAAAAACAGACATCTTCTTGATGTCACTAGAACTCTTTTGATTGAAGCATCCGTTCCCCCTCGTTTTTGGACTGAAGCTCTCACCACGGCTGTCTATCTCATAAACCGCCTTCCTTCACCTACCATTGCTCATTTAATGCCTCATTTTAAATTGTTTGGTCATCATCCTGTGTTTGATCACCTACATACCTTTGGTTGTGTTTGCTTCGTTCATCTACCTCCCACCAAAAGAACGAAACTAACAGCACAATCTCGCAGGTGTGCTTTTTTGGGTTATGCCACTAATCAAAAAGGTTTTGTTTGTTATGATCCCATTGGTCGTCGTATCAGGGTTTCTCGAAATGTTATTTTCTTTGAAAATCAATATTTCTTCCAAACTCACATGGACTGTCCTCCTCCCTCTTCACCCGCTCTCTTACCAGGTTTTTCGGATCCAACCTCTGTTACTAGGTTTAATCCTGCTTTTGTCTACCACCGTCGGGAGAAACCTCCCACTGCAGATGGCCCTCCCTCTGATCCTCCACCGACAAATGGTTCCACATCTACTCCTACCTTACGTCGCTCCTCCAGACATTCTAGACCGCCTGATCGGTATGGATTTACCCATACTTCTTTGATGACCACTCTATCTTCTATCTCTATCCCAAGTTCTTATTTGCAGGCTGTCCAACAAGATTGCTGGAACCAGGCCATGACGGAGGAATTGGATGCATTGGATCGGAATCACACCTGGGATATTGTGGAGTGTCCTTCAGCAGTTAAACCCATAGGTTGCAAATGGATCTACTCGATCAAGCTTAAATCTGATGGGTCATTGGATAGACACAAAGCTAGACTTGTGGCACTCGGAAACCGACAGGAGTATGGCATTGACTATGAGGAAACGTTTGCACCTGTGGCAAAAATGACATCTGTTCGGTTACTTCTCGCCATTGCTGCCTCTAAATCCTGGCCTTTATACCAAATGGATGTCAAAAATGCCTTTCTTCATGGGGATCTGCAAGAAGAAGTCTATATGCGGATACCACAAGGCGTCCCCTCTCCCTCAAAGAGGACTGTATGTCGCCTGCGCAAATCGCTTTATGGTCTAAAGCAAGCTCCTCGGGCATGGTTTGAAACCTTCAAGGGTCGATTGTGCGAGAGTGGCTTTACCCAGAGTCCTTATGATCCATCTCTCTTTCTATACCACACATCTATTGGTGTTACTGTGCTTCTCGTCTATGTTGACGATATTATTATCACTAGCACGGATGATGGTATGATCAAATCTCTCCAAGCTTCTCTCAGGGACTCATTCCATATGAAGGATTTGGGCCCTTTGCATTATTTCTTGGGCTTAGAGGTGCATCAATCTCCCAAAGGTCTCTTTGTTAATCAACACAAATACACATCAGACCTTATCGAGTTGGCTGCCCTCCATGATTCTTCGCCTGTTGATACACCTGTCGAGGTAAATCTCAAGCTGAGTAAAGATGACGGCAATCTTCTTCCTGATCCTCATACATACTGGCGCCTGGTAGGAAGTCTTGTTTATCTCACCCTCACTCGACCTGACATATCCTATGCTGTCAATCTTGTGAGTCAGTTCATGATTGCTCCTCGACACCTTCATTTGACAGCTATCAAGCGCATTATCCGCTATCTGCTAAGAACTATCTCTCGTGGTTTATATTATCCCAAGGATAATCCACTGCATCTCACTGCGCATGCGGATGCTGACTGGGCTGGCTGTCAAGACACGCATCGTTCTACCACTGGTTGGTGCATGTACCTTGGAAATTCGCTCATTTCTTGGAAATGCAAGAAACAAGAACGTGTCCAGATCTTCCATAGAAGCTGAATATCGGGCAATGTCTTCTGCTTGTTCTGAAATCTTATGGCTACGGGGCCTTCTTTCGGAACTTGGGTTCACTCAAACCTCTCCTACTCCATTACATGCTGACAATACTGGGGCTATCCGAATCACTGAAAATCCCGTCTTTCATGAACGTACAAAACATATCGAAGTTGACTGTCACTTTATTCAGGATGAATATAAGCGGGATGTCATTAGTCTACCTCATGTTTCTACAGAGTTTCAATTGGCAGATATCTTCACTAAGGGACTTCCTCGGCCTCGACATCAATTTCTTGTTTCCAAATTGCTGCTTTCTTTATGACTCCCCAGCATCAATTTGAGGGGGGGTGTCAATCCAAGCCCAGGCCCATTTTGGGCCCAGTCTTCATATCTTATTATAGACCATATTTTTAGAAGGTTGAATTTAGTGTACCCATAATTAGTCAAAGGTTGAATTTAGTGTACCCATTGATTGCATTGTAATTAGTCAAAGGTTGTTAATTTTAGGATCCAAGATTTGTGATTGATTTGTAATTGATTGTAATTGAGTATAATAAGGGTATTAAGCCCTTATATATAGACATCAGTCGATCCCTAGAAGGGAAGACATTCAGCTCTCTCTCTCTCTCTCTCTCTCTCTCTCTCTCTCTCTCTTATGTTCTGCATTTCATATTCTTATTTGCAGGCTGTCCAACAAGATTGCTGGAACTAGGCCATGAAGGAGGAATTGGATGCATTGGATCGGAATCACACCTGGGATATTGTGGAGTGTCCTTCAGCAGTTAAACCCATAGGTTGCAAATGGATCTACTCGATCAAGCTTAAATCTGATGGGTCATTGGATAGACACAAAGCTAGACTTGTGGCACTCGGAAACCGACAGGAGTATGGCATTGACTATGAGGAAACGTTTGCACCTGTGGCAAAAATGACATCTGTTCGGTTACTTCTCGCCATTGCTGCCTCTAAATCCTGGCCTTTATACCAAATGGATGTCAAAAATGCCTTTCTTCATGGGGATCTGCAAGAAGAAGTCTATATGCGGATACCACAAGGCGTCCCCTCTCCCTCAAAGAGCACTGTCTGTCGCCTGCGAAAATCGCTTTATGGTCTAAAGCAAGCTCCTCGGGCATGGTTTGAAACCTTCAAGGGTCGATTGTGCGAGAGTGGCTTTACCCAGAGTCCTTATGATCCATCTCTCTTTCTATGCCACACATCTACTGGTGTTACTGTGCTTCTCGTATATGTTGACGATATTATTATCACTGGCACAGATGCTGCTATGATCACATCTCTCCAAGCTTCTCTCACGGATTGCTTCCTTGACCATGACATGAAGACTTTGCCCTGGAGAACCCTTTTAACTATGGTTTTAAGAGCATGCATGAACTAACATTCGGGTCATGTGATAGTTGGATGATTCAACTTTCTAACTAACCTTTATACACCCTGGGGTCATGTAACAATTCATTATTTCAAGACTATTGGCACAACAGCAGGTTTTGCACTCTATTTCCCTGTTTCTTCAAGTCTACTGTATATTTCTGCTGAGAAATAACAATTCCTTTCTTTGATTTCAGTATCTCAATTCCTAAAAAATTATTTTCTTAGAAATAAAAAGGTCATTAATTCATTTCTTTTCCAACATAGGTGTAAGACCCCGATCCTAATTAATGGTGTTTAGCTGGTAATTAATTAGGTTTGTAAGTTAGTTTGGTGCTTTAATTTATTTGGGAGCTTTTAGACCTAGTTTAGTACCTCGGAGGAGCTAGTTTGTAAATTCAGTAAATTTTAAGGGCAGTTCGTAATTTCAAAAGTATGTCAATACTGGGTCGTTGGGTAAAAGGAATTACTTCGTGAAAATTTCATTAAGGATGTCTAACCTTTCAATGTCCAGAAAACCCTGGGAGTCCATTTGATTGATTCTTGTTATTTTAGAGAGGACGGCAATCTTGTAAATATCCTTAAGTCAAGGTTATATGAAGGACCCTCCTTGTTCTTTCCTCACTCTCCCTGTCGATTTGTTTATTCTTCTCCAAACCAAAGAGCTCAAGCTCTTGCTCTTGTTCTTCTTAGGTGACAACCCAAGCCCACTATCCACGTGATTATGTCAACTTTGGTTCATGGGATTCCGACCCAATCTAGCCACACGGTTTTAAAAGGCCTTATGTGGAGTTAAGGCTAGGCTGCACTTATATGCCCAAGGTCATGACGTGAATATTTCCAATGTGGGACTTGGACAAAGCTTCACGGTGCTAACCGAAGCACTCCACCCTTACCCCTGCGTATTCTCCTTTCTTGGCTCATAGGAGCACTTGACCCAGTCTTGCCTCAAGGGATTACCTAGGCGGATTGGGGTCTCACACTCTCCCCCACTAGAAATAGAGCAGTCCTCGACTGTGATACCATCCTTTGACGACCTAAGCCCACTATTCACATGATATTGTCTGTTTTGGCCCATGTGCGCGTGTGAGGACTTCCCAGGCTGTCACCCATCCCGGTATTGCTCCCGTGCGAGCACGCTTAACTTCGGAGTTCTTATGGGATCCGAGGCCGCACGGCTTTAAAACGCGTCATGTTGAGTTAACACAAGGTTTAACTTTTAAGCCCAGGGTCAGGACTTGGATATTTCCAATGTGAGATTAGCAGAGACTCACCGTTGGAAGCTTGTGGTTGACACGCTACGCCCCATGGTTAAGAGTGCTGCTAGGGATGTCAAAGGACCGGGCCGAGCCGGGGACAGGCCAAGGCAGCCCTTATCCTTCCCTTACATGTGCGGGCCGGGCCTAAGCGAGTACAAGCCCTCGACTTTTACAACGGGCTTATAATTTTTAAGCCCTTACGCTACCCTCAAAGGCCAGGGCCGGGCTAGGATCGGGCTAGGGCCAAAAGAAGGGAAGATTCTTTTTCTCTAAAGAAAAATAAATCTTTCATATGCCACCACCGACACCACCGACTTCCAACTTAATGATAACCCTCTTCCTTTGTCCAGACTAAGGATTAACAATGCAATGCAAAAGACAGCATAGTGGAGTTAAAAACTTTTCTTTTTATTGGAAGGCTAGTGGTGAGATAAAATAATTTATATAATATAAAACATAAAGCATATAACAATAATTCTATAAATGATAATACACATAAAACAAATAGCAAGAGTTCTTTATTTAATTATTCAATCTACTTTTAGAATATCTAAAAGATCAGCTAATGCATTATTATCATTGTGCTACTGCGAATGTACCCAATCTTGTGCACAAAGTAAGACTTCTACTATCATTCTGTTGTTGCGAACGTATCCAATCTTGTGTGCAAATTAAGACTTCTACAATCTCAAATTTTAAACAATTCCTATGATGGTCAAGTACTCTTCCTCCTGTACTAAATGCCAATTTAAAAGCAACTATAGAACCTGAATTGCTAAAAATGTCACGAGCCATTCTTGAAATAACTAGATATTTTGCTAAATAGTTTTCCACCAATCCAATATATTGAAATCTGTAGATTTATCCCTTGGCTCCTATAACAATCTAATTCATATTTTTCCTCTAAAATAGTTGGCTAAGTCATTTGATCTTCAAATATTAAAAAATCATCTTCAAACTTAGTAACTTTTTTTTACTAAATTAACTTTATCCACATTTGACAATGCCGTGGTAGGTGTATCATAAATCACATAATACTAAGTATGGTCATTTCAAATACTTTATTATATTGCTCTCAATATTTATCAAAATTTTCCTTCATTTTCAAGCCATATTTCTACACTATCTAATTTTGTACCAATAAACTATGTATTCTAATCACTTCTGGTAAAAATAAATGAATAAATGGGTACTTTCTTCTTGAAAATTTTAAAGTAACTTTATAAAACCTCTTCAAAAATTTACATATTTAATAAACTAAGGGCCGGGCCGGGGCCGGGGCCCTAAGGGCTGGATGAGTCGAGCCAAAACTTGGCCCTCAAGATTGTGGGCTTTTCAAAATAGGGCCCTACCCTACCCTCGGGCTTTATTTCAAAAAAGGAGCCCATGCTCTGAGGGCTTTTGCAGGCCGAGCCGGGCTGGGCCCCCTCATTAAAGGGCTGGATTAACAGCCCTAGTGCCGCCCGGACCAAGTTGCCACTCTCCCCCACCGAAAATAGAGTCGTCCTTGGCTCTGATACCAATTGTCACAGCCCCACCCAACTTAGCAAGATATTGTTCGCTTTGGCACACCTGCACGCGCGAAGACTTCCTAGACAGTCACCCATACCGATACTGCTCCCACATGAGCAGGCGTAACTCCGGAGTTCTTATGGAATCTGGGACCACACGGCTTTAAAACATGTTATGTTGAGCAAGGATGAAAATATCGGCCGCTACGTAGCGTAGCGGCTGATATATCTCTGCCGCCACGCCACATTGAAAAAAGCGGCGATACAAGTGTATCGCACCGCCACGTCAATGTAGCGGCCGCCACAAAGCGTGGCGGCCGCTACGTTGCCTACCCTTTATAGAGGCACCCCCCCCCCCCCCCTCCCCCCCCTTCATTCCAGCCAACCCTAATATTTTTAAGACACAAGACAACTGTTGTGGTTGCCTCCAAACTCCAAAATTTCAACCCATTTTCAAGTTTCAACTACAAGAGTAACAAGACATTACAAGTAACTAAGTAAGTGAGTAACATTAACATACAAGATACAACATCAAATTCCAAGGAAAGAACTACAAGATCCAAGCCCAAGCTTCCATTCCATCTATTTTAGGTATGTTTTTCTTTTGGATTTTTTTCTAATCTTTTAACTTTTGAGATCATCTAAGTACTATTTTAAATACTATAACATGTGAAAAAACAAATCATTACTATTATTTTCTATTTATACGACGATACAGGACCTCATGCATTGAGGGCACCGCTACGCCCCCTTTTCTTACTTACTTTTGCAAAATAACCACATTTTCTTTCATTTTACAATTTTCTGGATTTTCAGGAATTTTTTCAGATTTTTTTGGCGATTTTTTCAAATCGCACCGCTACGCCGCTACGTATCCCCGCTACGCTACGTATCGCCCGCTTCGTATCGTTTTGGCGGCGGGCCGCTACGCCCGCCGCTACCGCTATTTTCATCCTTGATGTTGAGTTAACATGAGGTTTGACTTATAAGCTTAGGGTTAGGACTTGGATATTTCTGATGCGGGACTAGCGGAAACTCACCATTGGAAGCCAGTGACTGACACGCTACGCCCCATGGTTAAGGGTGCCGCCGGACCAAGTTCTCACATCTTCCCTCATCCATCCACTCTCGGCCAATCTCATCTTCTCATTGATCAAGCTTCATCCCAACAGCACTCCTCACTCCTTGGTTTCTCTCGTATATCTCAGCTAGCAGATCCTCTCCTTCCATCCCTTGGTTTATTATTCTTCTTACAATTCTAGGTGAGCTTCCTTCTCCCTCTTTATCCTTGGGGCCTAGGGTTTCATTAGTTTTGAGATATTGCTGCATGCAATCCAAACTGAGGGTTTCATTAGTTTGAGATATTGTTGCTTGCAATCCAAATTGCTCAACTCTCTTGGGTTTTTGCTTGTAAGGGGCATGGCTTGCCCAGGAATTTTGATGTACCACAAGTCTTGGTGAAAGGGAGAAGTTGCCCAATAAATCAAACCAAATTCGAACATCAGGTGTGATGTTATGAAGCTTCGGCTAGTCGCACATAGACACGGCCAACCAAGGGAACTCATCAGTTGCTAAAACCAAGAGTTGTTTTTCAGCCTTTTTAACATTGGATGACAAAAGAGCTCGTCGAATGACCAAAGGTGCCCTTTGGCTAGTCGATTACCTCCAAGTTCTCTTGGTTTGAGGGCCTTGAATTTTGGACTTTTGGTATGGAATAGGACCCTTAGCCTTGTCTAATGATGTTCAATTCGCTTGACATTCATTTATAGGTTGTCCGGGGAAGCATGTGTGAGGCAATACTAAGTCAAGCGGATGGTGATGTAGGGTTTTGGAGTCATTGACCATCGGAAGCACCAAGAGCATACTTTGGACATTCCAAATCCTATGGGACCATAGAGTTGAATGGTGTTGCATCTCGCATGTGAACGACAACTAAGGACCTAGGTTTGATATTTGTAATTATTCGTTGACTTGTGAGTAATTTGGGATGTTGATGTATACCTCTTTGTGTTCTCTTATTTACATGACTTGTGCATGTATCCTCCCTTGTTATTTGTACCAGTTGTGACTCTTGCATTGGTGATTTAGAATGGGCTTAGAAACCCCATTTGTCTTCCTTTGTTTTGTTTTGTATGATTTGTCGTAGCATGTATGATTTGCCCGTGTATAAAGCTAGGTGGCTATTTGATGAAAAGTTTTATAAAGGACTACTCATGGGAATGTGATTTTGATGGCTTTAATGGATTTGTTTGTTTGGAGTAATTTCCTTATTTTGATGGATATCTTGCTCACACAGGAGAAAGCCTAACCTGACACTGTTTCCTTTGATATCTCGAATCATGCACCTTAGTTGTTTTGACTTTACCACAGCATAGGACCCCTTGTGGAAAGGACTGTATATTATTTTGCAATCTGTAGATTGGGTATTTTGAGGTGGAATGCAAGGATGAAAATAGCGGTAGCGGCGGGCGTAGCGGCCTACCGCCAAAACGCTACGTAGCGGTGCGATTTGAAAAAAATCGTCAAAAAAAATATGAAAAAATTCTAGAAAATCTAGAATATTGGAAAATGAGAGAAAATGTATTTTTTTTTTGCAAAAGTAACTAAGGTAAGGGGGCGTAGCAGTCCCCTCACTGTATAAGGTCCTGTATCGCTGTATAAATAGAAAATAATAGTAATGATCATTTTTTCACATGTGTTCATGTTGCTTAGTTATGCTAACTTAGAAACTAATGAAAAGCTTATAAAAGAAAAAACTATGTCATGAAGTCAAGACTTAAGAGTACCTAGAGAAAAAAATATATCTACCAAAGGGGGTGTCTAATAGGATATACTTAGAGAAGAATCATTGAGAAGAACTCTTTGTATCGACTGTAATTCGGCAAGATCATGTGCTTTTTGGTGTTCTTTTAAACATAAAAGAGTAGAAGAGTTGTGTAGAAATGTTCTTTAGAGAGAAGAAGAAAAAAAATAAGTCTTATTATGCATTTTAAAAAAATTTGAAAAGTAGGAATTTTTCTCACCCCGTAGCGGTCGTAGCAGCCCTTAACGGCCCCATAGCGGTCGTAGTGGCCGCTACGGGTGCGACGGCCAATAAATCGGCCGTAGCGTAGCGGTGGCGGCCGCTACGGCCGATATAGCGTAGAAGCCGCTATTTTCATCCATGGTGGAATGTACGCCAATCGGTACCATGATGGATTTTGATGGTTTGATGCATTATGGGTATGATGCAATCCTAGGGTTAGGATGCAAGTGCAATGGCACAATTAGGGTTCCCACTTGGAACAATCACGATGAAGACAAACTCCACGACAAACACCCACGCAGGGAAATTTTATCAACTCAAAAATCACTACTTGAAATCATTGATCTCTACAATATTTATAATGAAAGAAACTTAATGGCTAAGAAAGCATTCCTAATCAAACTAGAAACAAGAATAAAATCCTATCCAAATTAGAAACCTAATTCTAATTATACTCTTTACTAAAAATAAAACTAATAACAATTAAAATTTAACATCATAATTTCATGGGTCCCACATGTGGCCCACGATTCTTGTTGCCACGACATTATTGCTGCTGCATCAGGGTAGCAACCTTTGGCCAAGCTTTTCTCATGCAACTTCGGCCATAACCCATGCGTTTTCCCTACCACAACTTTATCAAGTATGGAAGGGCCGTAACAATATCCCGCAGTGGATTATCTTATGTGGTTTGCTGTTTTGCTTAGGATGTTCTTGATGTATAGATTTACCATCTCATATGATTCTTGTCGATTATTTATACTCATGCACACCCAGCATACTTATCATTGCCATTGACATTCTTTTAATTGTCTGTCATTGCATTTTATATTGACACATCATGACATGTGATTTACAATTTGCTTACTTGCTGGGTTTTCGTAAACATGATGATTCTACGCTTGATACCATAGGTGACGGATCCTCAGACTTTGATCTCAAAGTCTAGCAAGCATTGAGGAAATGTAAGGGTACAGAGAATGGAGCACCAATGTTGTGACTTAAAGGCATCGTGTGGTCTCAAGAGTGCCTTCACACCTTTTGCTTAGGCTCTTTTGTCGCATATTTTTGTATTGGACAGGTTGGCCATGGTTGTAACTAGCTTTTAACACACGTTTTGTAATTACCTTCAAGTGAAATGTATATAATTTTGCCTATGCTTACTAATTGCATGGAAATTTTCATTGGCTAAATGATTTGACATATGAAGGTGAAGTGCCACATCACAGTTGCAACCCTGAATATGTGGGCCCCGGATTTCAGGTCATGACAATAGGTTTCTAAGACACTTAAGGCATGCTTGTGTAACCACTTTTCCACAGAAATGAAAAGCAAATGTGGAATGTTATTTCTACAAAAAAAATAAAAAAAAATAACCTTTCCCATCATTTGGTGTGGCATTGTGAGCATTTTACCGCAAGGAAAGGCATCAAAAGCAATGCAATTTTCTGCGATACATGGAAAAGTGTCCACACCTCATCATTACCCATTACAATTATATCATCCACATATATTATAAGCATAGTCACCTTTTCATTATTTCTTTACACAAATAAAGTGTGATTTTCCTAGCACCTTTATACATCCATATTTTAGCATAGCTTGACTAAATCTCTCAAACCATGGTTGATGTGGCTATTTAAGAACAAAGAGTGTGTGTGTGTGTGTGTGTTTTTTTTTTTTTTTTTTTTTTTTTTTTTTTTTTTTCAAACAATGCACTTTTTCTTCCTAACTTCCATTAACAAATTCAGGTGGTAAGTTCATTGACACTTCTACTTGTAAGCATTATAAAGGAAAGCATTCTTCACACGCAAACAATACAAAGGCGTGGCAAAATTCAGAGATGAAAATAGGATTACCCTAACAGAGTTTAACTTCACTACCAGAGAAAATGTCTCAAGATAGTCAATTCATATGTGATGCAGGCCAGACAATAGGTCGGTCAACCCATTGGGTCCAGTCCATAGGCCCAAGGGGACATCCATTTAGTTATAAAATATTATTTAGTAGTTTGGTTTGTTTATGATTAATATTAGTTAGTTTCCTTTTTATTTTAGATATGATTGATATATTAGGAAATATAGTTGCTCAGGGCACGTTTGTTATAAACACCTTGAAGTGGGGGTAATAAATTACTGGCACCCACGTGGGTACGGCAGCCTTTTACTGCGTTTGGCTACACATGGGCAGTAGGTGTAGTATAGGTAATGTACAATTAGCTGTCCTCGTTACAAGTTACCCATCACTTCAACTTGTCCATAACTCACCCTCACGCTACCACTTTTGACAAACCCATTCGCCAGCTTGCAGTAAACGCAGAGTAGGCTACACTCACTCTACCTCCATCTTTCTCAACGACTGTAAATGCCCATCTGCTAATTGCTGCAACCTCCTTCTACTCTGCGCATGCCGTGCCAGTTGCATCTGCCTCAGATTCGAGGTATTTAAATCGCATATATGAACAGGTGAAATACACAGTGAGTTCGATTAATCTTAGCCACTCGTACATGCATCGCCCATGCCCTAGAAAAGTGCATTTGAAATGAGGGATCTTTTTTCAAGAAGATCTTGGGACAAATCGTCCTCTCCCAAAATCATCACAGAAGAGTATAATCAATTGCAACAGCAAAGACTGGGTAAGTTCTTCCAACTGCTGCAACTACCTTCATCTAATGACTATTGATTGATCTTCGGCCTATAAAAGGGGCGTCTTAGATGCAAATGGGTTAAGATAGGATTTCCCCTTTTCCATTTTGGAGAAGAGCAGAGTTTGGTTGCTCTAGGGCCACTAACAGGTAAGCCCCTTTATTAAAATCATTTTTCTTTGTTTATTAATACAGTATACAGTATTAAGATAATGCAACCGAGTATTCAAAAGACCTATTAGTTCTGCTCCATATTCTTTGTAGCGGTGCCGGTTGGTTGTTGGGCCCCCTACAACAACAATTCTATATGCAGTTTTTTGCTTAATAAACTTTTTCCATCCATTCTTCTGTGTCTGTGGATACGAAAACACCTATTATATGTTGTCCATGTGATATTATTCTTATAAACAACAATCAATCTGTGAATACTTTTATGCCTTGTTTTTATAGATGGAAGCTACATATAACGAGTTGTAGTAGGCCGAACCTATTTATAATTTCCTATTTGGTACCTTTCCCAATTAATGGCTTATGTTGATGATGTTATTTGCAATTGGGTCTGGGAAATTAAAAGTAAATAAATAATGTTATACTGCCATGCAGTGGTTAGGTGTGATTAACAAAAAGTGAAAAATGAATGGCTGATACCTTACAATTCTCTCACTCAATATGAACTTTCGTATGCTTTGAACATTCAACATATGCAATTGATCTTATTTGTACATTTGCGATATTTTTACTCCAGATACAATTCATTTCTCTTTGAGGCTCTATACATAAATTATACAATGTCTGTTGCACAGACAAAAAAATTGCAGGTTGTTAGGATAGATTATATTACAAATGAACATTCCAAGGCAAATTTGATACGTTGCAGATAACATGTATAGTGTGACCCATCACCTTACATTGTTATAACTCTTTTTTGCTCAACACTATTTCCACTTGGTTTGATCTCTTTTACCTAATACAGCAGAGTGGAATGATTGGAGTATGTGTATCTTAAATCTTCCTTCCAAGTATTAACATGTAGTTTTATATAACTCGAAATACTTTTGTATCTGTTTTATGGATGAATTCAACATGGAATTTTTGTCTCTACTGTTTATAAGGATAAGTGTGGGCAACTTCTGTTGATGGAAGGTGATGGTGGAAATGGTTCCGATACTCAAGTAGAAGATGTTGTGGCCAATAATACTCATAATGTTGTCCTAGTAACTTTATGGACTGTGGCCTCAGAATGGCAAAGAGAGATGTACTTCTTGGGTGATCAAATATTTAGGAATAAACGGAGGTCTACAAGAAGAGATAGAAATGCAGAGAGGATGCAATATATCTCTTAACACACGGCAGGGACAGCGAATGTATCAGTCAATTGAGGCTAAACAAAAATTGCTTCGATCTGTTGTGCACAGTGTTAAAGAATAGAAGTTTATAGGCAGACACAAGATATGTCACAGTAGAGGAGGCAGTTGCTGAGTTTTTGCATATCATCGCACACAATGTTAGGAATAGGACAAATAGTTTCAGGTTTGGTAGATTAGGGGAGACTATCAGCCGTCACTTTCATAGAGTCTTAACAGCGGTTGCACAACTAGCCCCCGACATTATCAAACAAGCAGGGATAAATACCGAGGGAATACCATACTTTGAGGTATTAATAATAAGCGAAGAAAATTGTTATACACAATTTTTTAGAGACAAAAATTTTGTTTCATGACTGTCACTCTCTTCAGGAATGTGTTGGCGCCATTGATGGAACTCATGTTCCAGTACATGTCCCATTGGCCACTCAAGCACCCTTCCGGAACAGGAAAGGCACTTTGAGCCAAAATGTAATGGCTGCATGTGGATTCGACCTTAATTTCCAATATGTGCATCCCGGTTGGGAGGGGTCCGCTACAAATGCCCGCGTTCTTCAAAGTTCACTTGCCCATGCGGACCCCCTCCATGTCCCAGCAGGTAATCATGAATATATTTTGTTAGTTAAACTTTGGTAATTTTAGTTTTCATGGTGTCTTGACATTGGAGGGTTTTTTAATTCTATAATATGCAATAGGTAAGTTCTACCTAGTGGATGCTGGGTATGCAAATGCACCAGGCTTTCTGGCACCATACCAGGGTGTGCGTTACCACCTCAGTGAGCATAGAGGAAGAAATCCTCAAAATGCAAAAGAGTTATTTAATAAAAGGCATTCCCAGGCAAGAAATGTAATTGAAAGGGCTTTTGGAATCATGAAATCTAAGTTTGGGATATTAAGAATAGCTCCACAATACTCCATGGACACCCAAGTGAAAATAGTAACCGCATGTGCTGTCCTTCATAACTTCATAAGAAAACATGAGGGGTATGTTTGATGACGAACTCTTTCAAGCTTCCGAAGAGGGTGGGCAAGAAGGTGATGTAACCACCCTTCCTGGCTAATGATTACCACCATAATGATCAAGCATCCCAAGTATTTCAATACTACTCCTAAGCAGAAAGGCAGCAGTGGAGCAATTTCTGGGATGCTTATGCAGCTAGACTTTGGCATGATTACACTCAACATACCACGGGTCAATGATATGTTTGTGATTGTCCAAGTAGAATATCATGAGCTAGTATGGTTAGACTTTTTTAATTTTTTTCTTTTTAAGAAAGTATGGTGACTATATGTACTCTGTTATCTTATGTTCCAATGATATTAATGACAACCTTGCTGTTATTTTAATTATCTTTTGCCAATCTATGAATATCATACTTTCTTAGCATGCACATTTATATTAATGTAGCCATGTCACAACGGAAGAATGTTTGTTTCAATGCCTCCATGGACGAAGAATTGCTGGCTCTTTTACAAGAGCAGATCAAGCTTGGGAAAAGGGGAAATTGTGGCTTCAAACAAGATGTGTATGCGACTATAGCAACCAAAATGAATGCATCAAATCATGGTGTTGGCCATATAGCTACGTCTACAATAATCAATCATTGTAAAGTACTGAAGAAGAACTTCGCGCAGGCCACAGAGCTTCTCAATGCGTCTGGTTTTGGATTTGACGTAGCAACAAAGAGAGTCATAGCTGAAGATGATGTCTGGACTGCATGGCTACAGGTATATACAACACATTTATTAACTCGATATCCATTAATCTTCTGTAATTACCATTGTGTACATGACATAGCAAGGAAAACGCGCCTTTGTAATAGAAGCATCCTGATGCGGTGTCGTGGCGAGGAAAGACAATCGATTATGATAAGCTAAGCCTGGTGTTTGATAAAGATGTTGCAACTGGAGAATTTTCAAGGCCATCGACTTATGTAGGGAGTCCAAATCCTACAACATCCGTTGGTGGGGCTAAGACGCAGATGTCTGGATCAATTCCATGGGATTGAATAATTGTTTCAACAATCTCGGAATGAATGGAAGTGAAGGCTCCTCGAAGAAGAGGGCTCGTGCGAAGGACCCCAAGGAAATTGACACATACGTCGCAGCAGTAGATCGCAATTCAGAGAGGATCACTGGTGCTATTACAAAAGTGGCTGAAAGTATTCGGCATCTGAAGAAGCGAGTGTCCAACGATGTGGTAAAAGAGCCAGACCAGATTGCTAATCTTAGTGACCTGGATGCGGAGATTGCACACAAGTGGATGACAATCCATGCCGATATGGCCACTATTTTCCTTTGCGCAAAAGATAAAAGTGCTTGGATCCGACGCCGTCTCCCAAGAATTCGAAGTGACAATTACACTGTAATTTGATATGTGTTTCACTCATGTTTCATGGTGTTGACTTTGTTTGGTTGGCTGTTTGTTAAGTTGTCTGTTGGTTTATCTTTCTGCTATTCAACTCACTCTGGAGTGACTTATGTTTTGGACTAAATATAATATTCTGTAGTGGCTGGCTTTCTTACTTTTTATGACTTCACTGTTTACTTAATGTAACTGTTACGCTGATGGGCCTCATATTGCTTGCACAACTGTTTTAATTTGGTGACTTCATCAGAATGAAAGGCATCAGTTATGTCTTGATATCCATTGTCATATTTCATTTATTTTCTCTAACACTGCATCAATTATGTTAAACTCATTGACATCTCAGGTTTGACTTCAATCTTGACGATGCCTCGGTTCAATTTTTACGTTGTCTACTGGGGAAGGCGGCCTGGTATATATAATACATGGGCCGATTGCAAAGCACAAGTAAATCAATTTCCCGATGCACTTTATAAGGGATACACCAATATGGAAGAAGCTATGGACAGTTTCCACAACTATAAAGAGGACAATGGCCATTTCAGAGATGCCTGTACACCTTCATCAAGCCGTTCTCGAGGGGCAATAGTTGCAATGGAAGATCTTCTGAATTCACTTATTAGGATTGTTTTGATCTTCATTTTGATCATATGTATTCTGCTAGATATTATTGTTTACCTTATTCGAAGCGTATAAAATGTTTGTATCCTATCACCTAACTATGCGTGCTACTACAAAATGGCCTATGTAGTTATGCAGAGCAGGTTCTTTTGGTTTAGTTACAGCTTCTGTAGTTATGAGCTTTACTTTACTGATATTCCAAATATTAAGATTTAGCAGGTTGTTGAAATGTTTCAATATGGTGGGAATTTATGTTGGTCTTGTGTAGTTGTAGCTTGCAGCAACTCTTTCCAGTGTATGTTGCAGTTGACATGTAAGTATAATCACTGGAATGGCCTCCTGGAACGTTAGTGTTTCCGAAATATCTTTGGTGACGAGTCTTGGCAGCAAATTACTAGACTTATCTTAATATTTACAAGGTTTTTGAAATGTTTAAATATAAAATGGAATTTATGTTGGTCTTCTGTGGTGGGAGCTTGCAGCAACTTTTACAACTTGTGTGTTGTAGTTGACATTTTAGTATAATCACTGGAATGGCCCTGCACAATGTTGGTGGAACGTTGGTGAGAATGGCATATGTTAGGTGACAAGTCTTGGCAGCAAATTACCCGTCTTACTCCACTATCTCTGTTTGTGGTCCAACTGTCCTGGTGTGCCACATCTCTGCCAATGTGTTTCTAGAATCACTGCCTTTGGTTCAGTAATCACACTTTTCCTCATTTGGAATCACTGCAAGACATTTTATTTTTTCAAAATAAAACGTAGCGAGACTGACTAGTCAGATAGTCAGGATGGGAGTTGTCATGTTCTCTTCTGAATAAACCAACGTCTTTATTACGGTGTATATATAATTTAAATTCATGGAATCGATATGGTGTTGCCATTGGACATTTCTGTAGTACACGAGTTTTTCCATGTAGCTAGCTGAGTTGTACGCATTGGAGGCCGTTTTGCTGCATGTTGGTACCTATTTTTAATTGAAATGTTGTTACAGAATGCTCCATATTTGACCATCTGTTGTGTTCAGATGTGTAACGTTGCATTCTCAATAAACTTGCATATTGTCCCTCCTTTTTCTCGGCCTAAAGTTGGGTATATTTTAATAATTTGAGGCCAGGAAATCCAAGCAGTATTAAGTGATGTACAATAATCACTTAACATCACAATCCAAACACCTTTTTCACTTAACCAAAAAGTCAACTCTACTTTCAACACACCTTTATTACCCATATAAAGCAATGATGTGACATATAACATCACCTTCACTATACTATTTAAATTAACAAACGGACCCTTAGGGATCAAGCCAACTTAGTTTCCTTTTTATTTTAGATATGATTGATATATTAGGAAATATAGTTGCTTAGGGATCAAGCCAACTCCTTTATAAAAGGATGTTAGGCCTCATTGTAATAGACATGCTTATTATCAATTAATCAAGAGTTTCCTCTGAGTTATCGTGAGTTATGGGTTGTTCCCTAATTTTGTTTGTGCCCTAGTGGCTAGAATCCATCTTTGGATTCGATCAATCCTTCGGGAGATTGATCTATTGCTCGATCGTGGATCTTGGCTGCGTCAATTGGTATCAGAGCCGAAATGCGATCACCGGGAAGACGTTCGTCCTTCTCGGTTATCCGTCAATCCATCATCTCAACCCTTCACCTCACATACGTAACCCATCTCACAAACTCCCATCAACCCACAGTCTTGACATCCACGCCGTCAATGAAACCCACCTGTCGAACCCCTCCACTCATCATCAACGAAACAGAACCCAACTTGTCGACCACTCATCATCAACGAAACCCAAATCAGAACAGCAGCAGCAACCTCATCGAAACCCCTCCAAACTTCCCAATCGACAGCACCCACCCATCCCTATCATCACTGATGAACATCAGACCCCAATACTAGCCTCTCCACCTACACAAACCCATCACTGTCCCAAACCTGCACGTTAACAAACCCAAACCTGCACCAGTCCCCACAACCTGAACCCACTTTCCCATCATCAAAGAAGCAGCAGCTGCCTCATCATCATCGAAGAAGCAGCAGCTCTCTTCCTTCTTTCTCCAAGTCAAAAAGGTAAAGAGTCCCAAGCAAGCTTTTATTTTCTTCCTCCACGCACTTCGAGACAGAACAAAGAGAGAAGAAGTTTTCTCCTCTCCCACGTGCCTCTTTGCACGTTCTGAACAGCCATTGCAACTGGGCCTAACCTGAGTTTAGGTCTGGCCCGAGCTTCAACCTGAAGCCAGCCCACTTACAGAAAACTGAATCAGGCCTCCAGTTTGGGCCTGAACTGAGTCCAGTTTGGGTCCTCCAAAACCTGGGTTTTGCAACTGGGCCTGGCCTACAGTTCGCATCCGATCTGAAACCCGAATCCAAGCCCAGCCTAGCCCACTAACAAAAAAAAAAAAAAAATACAGTGCAGAAATTTGAAGTCTAAGTCAAGTGGGCCCAATTCCAATCCGACTCATTCATAGTGCCATTAGCCCAAGCAGCAATATTTGAATCATGAGGATTCCAAAAACGTGACCCGCGTGTACCTACAATCTCCAAAACCAGGTTAGTCCATTCTAAGAAAACTATCACCTCTGTGTTTCCTCTTAATTCAAGTCAATAAGAAAATTTTTGGGAGCTCAATTGCACTTCAAAGAATTTGGTATAAATTTACATATGGAGATTGGTATTTTGAGAATGAGTTCTACTTTGAGCAATTTCTTAATTTGAAGCAAGAAGACTTGACAGTTGATGAATACACCCGCCAATTTCGAGAGTTGCATGAGATATGCAAATTGGAGGAAGACGAGATACATGATTTAGCTCGTTATGTTCAAGGCTTGAGATCCGACATCTTGAAACATATGAATTATTGCAAAACCAGTCAAGAGGCATACTTAGAAGCCATCCGTGTTGAGCGCATGCTTAGAAAGTCTTGCAGGCAACAATGTTAACAAAGAGCTCATACTGTGGAAAGACTTTTTACAGGAGAACACAATCCCACTATTGTCATTCGCAGACTCCTCAATACAAATGAAAAGGAAGAAGAAGAATGGAGACATGCTCAGAAATTCCACACACGGATAAGAGTCGTAGATAAATCTGCTAATTTGATTATTGACAATGGTAGTGAAATAAATTTTTTCGCACAAGAGGTCATTGACAAACTTCATTGGCCAACTGAGAAGCTTTCTAAGCCCGACCAAGTCACCTGGACTAATGGTCATGTCATCCCCATCACTCATAGATGTTTGGTATCATTCAAAATGGGCCATTATGATGACAAAATTTCGTGTGACGTGATCCATATGAATATTGCTCATATTGTTTTCGGACGTCCATGGCTTTTTGATCGAAATGTGCACCATGATAAAGAGGCAAATACATAAACCATTTTGTTGAATGTTAAAAGGGTAATGCTCGTTACAATGACATCAACAACCTCGTCTTCGTCTACATCATCTCCTTCCACTAAATCAAAGAAAGAGCCACAGGAAAAGCTAAGAGTTGAAAGAGAAGTCATGATTGCAAGACAAGAGATACAAGTCATGGCAACAGACATCAAGCGTGCAAAAGATGATCAAGGTCAAGGCAAAGCTGATCTCATGGAAAATTTGGAACAAGTACAAGATGATCAAGTTCGTGTTCCTTAAGAGCTGCAAAAGGTTGAAGATGAACAAGGAGAAGTAAACATTGAATACTGTGATCAAGTTAGTGAGAAGATATAACATTCGGTGGTTCCAATTGTCATACCACTTCTAGAAAATCCAATTGGGCCATCAGCAATCAAGTCCATTGTTCCAATAGTATCACAAGCTGATCAAATGATTGAAGTTCTTCACATTGACTTCCGTCGGTACAAAGGCATCAACTGAAGCTTCTAATGGTCAGACCACACATCCGAACTCAATATAGACTTCATCAGAAGCAAAACCTCCCATCTACCTCTCAATGGAGTAAAAGACTGCATCAAAATACCAAGCCATGTCATGAGAATGCAGATCAAAAGAAGAAACAGACGTTTCTGCAATTGATTTTCAACCCAGGCGGATATTTTTCGAAATTTGTGGTCAAATTCTCTCCCTTTTTTATCAATCTATCAACTCGCCGGAATCGAGTTTTTTCAAGCGGAGGAGAATTGAAGCAGGTCAGACAATAGGTAGGCCAACCCATTGGGTCCAATTCATAGGCCCAAGGGGACATCCATTTAGTTATGAAATATTATTTAGTAGTTTGGTTTGTTTATGATTAATATTAGTTAGTTTCCTTTTTATTTTAGATATGATTGATATATTAGGAAATATAGTTGCTTAGGGATCAAGCCAACTCCCTTATAAAAGGATGTTAGGCCTCATTGAAGTAGACATGCTTATTATCAATTAATCAAGAGTTTCCTCTAAGTTATCGTGAGTTATAGGTTGTTCCCTAATTTTGTTTGTGCCCTAGTGGCTGGAATCCATCTTTGGATTCAATCAATCCTTCGGGATATTGATCGATTGTTCGATCGTGGATCTTGGCTACGTCAATATGCCTGAGTGAACCCCGTGGCTACTTATTTGTGCCTCATATCACCACATCAATCCATCTAGATTATACTTTAGAGCATACAACCATTTACACCCCACAGTGCGCTTCCCAGCTGGAAGAATTGTCAGCTCCCATGTATCAAGTGCAACATAGCATTACACCAACCTAATAAAAGAAAATCACCTAGAGAAATGCTCAACCAAGTTGGCACCTCCCACAAACTATCACCCATCAATCACCCATGGACAGTCACTCAAGTGATCTTTCCTCCATAATCCACATTTGCTGGAAACCTTTAGTTCTTCAGAAAGTTGCTTTTTGTTAGAGTACCACTACAGTACTACCCTAATTCAGAGTTTTTGCTTCCAAAACCTAGGTTAAGATTTGGTTTATAAAAGATGGAAGTAGACTAGTTTTTATAATAAATTCAGTTTTGGGGCTTTAGCCGTGGGAAAAAATAAAATATGGTTTACATTAGCAAAGTTTCCATTTTGTTCCTTATTGAGTAGATTGTGACTTCTTTCTACTATGGCTGTCCTCTTCACTGTTCTTATTCTATTTCTTTCTTTGTCTATGATACATAATATATTCCACGCAATTTGTTTTAGAGTTCAGGTATCCTGATTTGCATCAAGTGATTAGTATTTAAAAGCATTTGAAGTGTCCTTCCTCCTGAGAGTGCAAAATGTCTAAAATTGAAATGCCGTTCATCTCTCTCTCTCTAGAACGCACATGAAAGATAGATGAAGCTGTGTACTGACAAATAGTTGAATGGTACAAATTCTATAGGATTGGAATTTTGTTTAACATTACAAAAGATCTGTTTGCTACCTTTAGATAAATGGCATAAAGCTTCGATGATAATGGCAACGACGATGATGACACCAGGATGTGAATAGATGTTATACAAAATTATTAGCAATAAAAATATTAGGAGTAAGGAACCCAGTTGTCCTAGAATTGAGTCTTCAAGAATTCATTGTGCAGTGTACCAGGTCTTTTCTTAAGGTATCTGTCTCAAGCCATTTCTTAACTAATATAGCAGAGTCCATTCAGTAGATAGGACCTACTTGGAAAAGGGAACTATGATACTGTCCAAGATTTCAACACAGGAAAAAACAACTTTCCATATTAGGTTTTGGAATTGAAAATTCCTTTTAGGTGGCAGTTAAGAAGTCCTCATAATTATGCAATGACAACGTCATTCCTCTTCTTCAATGAAGATAAAGTAAATCTTCATATACATGGGGGCATTTGGATGTGATGAAAAGGTATGGGAAAAATTATTACATTAGTTCAAAAAAGAACTACAATCATTTCCCCCCACCACAATGTCCTCACCCTTTTGTCAAAAGGGCCCTGTGAATTTAGAATATTATTCTTTAAATGTATTGCGCTCGTCTTTTTGTTTCTATTAATTTTGGATTTTCTAGATGTTTTAGTGTGCCATATGAGCAATTGCAGTGTTCTATAAACTATTTCTCCAAGTAGTTGCATTAATTACTATGCAAAAAAAAAAAGTAGTTGCGTTCATACATAGGTTTAAAAAAAAACATTTCTTATTACAGATCTCTTCATTGAATTCGCCCTCTAACATCCAAAGTTTGTGTCTGACAGGTTGATGGATTTAAGATTGTTATATCCCTAATGAAAAAAGGATTGGTTATATTATTCTTTCGCATTGAACTCAAATCATTTTTCCATCATTCTCATTATCCAATGTAAAGGTCCATTTGCTTGCCCAGCATTGAATTCCCAAGAATTCTAAGCAATGCCTTCCTATCAAAGAGGCTAAGACCGAACAAGGCTTGAGATCCACAAAGGGCCATCAAATATCTCCCCCCTTACCCAACCATAACCCTAATAAATCAAATCCAGGAAAGTGGGGATCTGATCTAACATATTCACCTTATATCCTTCACTTTTCACCTTAATCTTCCATCTTTAGATCACACTTTACCATAAATTCCTAGAAATTCAATAAAAAAAAAAAAGAATGAAAAAAGGTGGGCCATAATTTTTTTAGACAAGTAGTGTACAGTATTTTGTTGATCAGTTGGTGCTGTGTTACGATTCCACACCACAAACCTTACAAGGAGGTAGAGATTTTCTAAGGAGATGGGTCGAATTTTAGTTCCAGTTTATGATACCTATTACAAATCAGCTGATTTAGATATCTAGATAAGGGTGTGGTTAAACTCAATCAGAGATCTTAGCGCCAATTATTTTCATGCTTAACATCTACTTTGGGTATCTTCATATTTATTACTGTTAAAAAGATTTAAAACCAATTAGCAAATATTCAAATAATCAAAACTATCATTATTATTATTATTATTATTATTATTTATTGTTCATTATATTATTTAAATTTTATTATTCAAGATAGTTGACCCGACAAATCAATTGACTGCAAAGCAAGTTTTGGGTGACTATGCAAATTAAACACCAAACAGATGGAAAAAGAAAATAAATATGTAAATTCAATATAAAAAAATTAATTGGAATTTGGAACCTAAACACACCCAAAAAGCAGCACCTGATCAGCGCAAACAGAAAGGCAGCAAGCATCCTGCATCATCAAAATTCAACACAACGCGACGCCAGCCAAAAACCCAGAGAAATCGAGGAGCGAAGCAAGCAAGGGGAATGTTCTTGTTCCCCGAGGGAGGGAGTAAAGATGAAGACGAACCTACATAGTCCCCCATGAAGAGGTAATTGGTGTCGGGAGGCTTGCCGCCGATCCGAAAGAGCTCGACGAGATCGTGGAACTGGCCGTGGATGTCGCCGCAGACGGTGACCGGGCATTTCACCGGCTGGACGTTCCACTCCTCGACCAGGATCGCCCGTGCCTCCTCGCACAAGACCTTCACCTCCGGCTCCGGCAGGGACTTGCATTCCATCAGATGCTCGATCTGACGGTCCAGATCCGCTTGTGAAGGCATCTTTCTCTTTCAGCTCCGATCTGCTGCGAAGCAAGCAAATCGACCGAATAAAAACCAAATCCGATGATAAAAAGAACAGGAAAGAGATCGAAAGTATCTAACAACCTGTTTGGGGATCAGATGAATCGGGGCACGGTCATTTGGGAGAATCGCGTTAGCGTTATTAGGGTTTGGGGTCGGGCTTTCGTTTCGATCGCTCGCTCATCTCTCTCTCTCTTTTACCGAGCTTTGGGGTTTGCCTAACCTTTTTATTATTATTATTATTATTATTGGGTTTTTTTGGCGGGGGAGTTTGGGAGAGCGGTCGCTAGAACTTCGACGGATCACGGATGGGAAGATACCGATACTGTATTGGTGGACCCCACACACGGAAAAGTAGACCATCCCCAATCAAATGAGTGGCACTCCAACGAGTGAAATCCAAACCATTTAAATAAACACCATCCACAGTCATATGGAATGTCTTTCAATTTTTACTTTAATAAGAGTTTGTACTGCCATTATAGTGACTGTTTAATGAAAAAAATGATATTAAATTGTCTTATGCATATTCATTTTCACATTTTTTTTTTTTCCCATCAAACAAACGATCCCATGGTGGAAAGAAAAAAAAAAAAAAACTCTGATTTAAATACTTCATATACTAAGAGGGCATTTATTTTAAACAATTTGGATTTCAATATGGTTGCACCATGGAGTTACACTCATTTAACTTAGGATTGAAGTTTGGGTCTACGGCGGAGTTCACCATTGTGAATACTAGCTTATTTTGTTGGGGGTTTTCATTGGCTGGCTTGGGCTAGGTTGAGGTATATTCAGGACTAATCTGACTTCTAAAAGATAGGTCCAAGTTTGACCCGGACCCGAATCAAGGCTTAAGTGGTTGCCCAAGCCCAGCCCATCTAAAAATGAGTAAGCCCAAGCACAGCCCAAGTTTGCTTTATAAAAGTAAAAAGGGCTTGTTTGTATAGTTCCAAGTAGCTCAAATAGTTCGGCGCTCATTATCTATATCTATATCTATCTATAACCCTTTTATAAAAGAGAGTAAAATGACATGTTATTTCAGTACACCACCTTTAATGGGGTCCAGACATGTTCTTTCACTACACCACCTTTAATGGGGTCCGCTAAGATGCAAGAAGAGACATCATCCTTATCCTTTGTCCTTGTCCTTATATCCATATCTTCTTCTCTTCTTCCTTATCTCCATATGTAAAAGAGAGCAACTCGACATGTGCTTCAATCAAGAAAGAAACTTGGCATGCTTTTTCACTGCACCCATCTTTGTTTTGTCTGGATTTCAACTCTTGCAGGTCAAAATTTAGAGATATTGTTGTTTTATTTTTCATTTCGGTGTTGTTTTGCATTGTGCTAGCTACAGTGAAATTATTGTTGTTCGAGATTAATTAATTAGCAGTTTAGTAGTGGCATGTTGCCTACTTGCTCTGTTCCCAGTTTCTGTGTTTAAGGGAATGGTGTCACATGAATCTTTCAGGACAGTGTGTCTGGACGTTGCTTTGTTTGTTGTGTGAGTGATGAGTTGTTAAGAGTAGCACAGAAGGAAAGGGACCATACGGAATACATGCACTAGATGCCATTCTCTGTGCTCAACTCTCCTTCCAGCAATCATTACAGAGGCTCTCTTTAGGTGAATAAAAGGAGACAGAAGCTTGTTTTTTTTATTCCATCTATGTTTGTAATTCTATCTGCATCTCTTCTCTACTATAGTGAAGTCCCCTTCATCTCATCGCCAATCAGTAGTTCTGAACACCTGGGTTGGGCTCAACATATTTTCACTTTCAAAGGATTCCAAAAGGATAGGATTTTGTTTATCATGGCCACATATTTTTAACACTGAATGAATAATAAGACTATAATTGATTAAAATGACTGATCCACAACCCCTCTCCATGATTTGTGTCTCCTCCTAAATCCAATGTATTAAAAGTTCCTAAAGTCTCTTAGATGATTCAGACTCTTGACTCTGTTTCCAGTAGCGCAGATGAAAGAATTCTGGTTACCAAGGCCCACCATGCAAGTGCTTCCATCTTTTCTTTTTAATAGATTTTTGTACTCTATGATGGAACTGTAGTGTAGTTAGACTTGGTTAGATGTATGCCAAAGGTAAGTAATGATTGGATGATATTTGGTCAATTTTATTAAATTTTGCTCTTGTTTTCTCTTGTGCATCATGTTCAAGAGTTAATTAGTTTTTCCAAATTTGAACTTTGCTGGGTGGCACTAGCTGTGATATTGTTAGTTGGACTTTGTGTTTTTATTCTCTTTTTATGATTTTTTATGGCTTTTTTATGTGGTTACTTGCTCTCTTTGGTTTTACTTGATCACAGTAAATTTTTTTAATTTATGTTGTTTTGTTTCATTAGGTGTTCTTGTTATTTACTCATTCATATGGGATTAGTAATGATAGGATGATATTTGATCAATTTTATTAAATTTTGCTCTTGTTTTCTCTTGTGCAGCATGTTCAAGAGTTAATTAGCTTTTCCAAATTTGCACTTTGCTGGGTGGCACTAGCTGTGATATTGTTAGTTGAACTTGGTGTTTTTATTCTCTTTCTATGTTTTTTATGCCTTTTTTATGTGGTTACTTGCTCTCTTTGGTCTTACTTGATCACATAAATTTTTTTAACTTATGCTGTTTTGTTTCGTTAGGTGTTCTTGTTATTTACTCATTCAAATGGGATTTTAACAAATTGATAGTTTTAATATTTGATTTCTGTTATGCGTAGTCATCAAATCTCATGTTCTATGATGTTGCCTTTTTCTATTTTACTGTTGTTTTGTTTTGGGTTCTGCTAATATTGAAATGAGTCCTTGTTTTTCTTTTTTAAAAGCTATTAATTTATTTAGATATATACTTATTTATATAGGTGTACCTTTTATTGATGATTGGATCCAGTCTTTGATTCCATATATTAGTTTTCTTGTCGAGGTTTTACTTAATTTAACCATACGCTTTATGCATGATCAATTAATCAGGTTTACTCCCTCATTGAGTTTTTATGGGTCTAAGCACAAAGAATTTGATATTATTGCATAGGTTGCAAAAGACCTAACTGAGAAAGAGATCAATGCTCTTGAGCAGCACATAAAGAACGTTCTTACCCTAACAACCCCCTTAGATACTTGTGAAACAAATATCAAATAGCAACTGATCTTTAGTTTTGCAGAAAGCTCCACAAATTTTCTGAATTTGTGTTTCATTGTTTCTGCATTGGGTTTTGTTAGATTTGTTCACTTATTTGAGGAGAACTAACCATGAGCTTAGGTGGGTCACAAAAAAATTCTCTGTAAACCCAATAAACTTTGAGATGAGGTACTTAAATTTATTTGATAAAACCAATATTAGGTCCATCATTAATTCAAATATATAATTTTTTCTGATTTATATATGTTAAACTGATTTTTTTTAATTATCAATTGTTTCATCAACTGATGTCATTTTTTTAATTACCACCCTGCTAGTTTTCAGATTGAGTACGTGTTTGGAAGAAGCCACTGTTTATCGTATCCCTATAGCACTTTACCTTGTGAAGAAACTCATTACAGGTAGGCCATTTTCAGAATTATTTGGGATAATAAGAATTTTGAACTCCAAGTTGAAATAATAAGACCTTGGCTATATAATATATTTTTCTTATTTCATGGTAGTATTATGCTTTGCCTATGTGGATGTACCGGATTACAAGATATTTAAGAAATTTGATATTATCACCACGTGTTTTATAGAATATCATTTTGAAGAAAAATTTAGGCCATTATTTTATTGCGTATCAAGGAATTTGAAGTTTGATGTTGGATTGGGTGTTGTATTACTTTTTGCTATACAAATGTTAATTTGAGATGTTAGAATGACACAGGAAATGAAGCTATTCTTGGTTTAGAAAGACGGAGAAAAGGAACAGTCTACATCTTGTTAGAAAATGTAAAACTACACAATTCGTCATTATTGATTTTCCCCCCTTTTTCCTCAGATGTAAAATATGGGCAAAAAGAGAGATAGAAGAGAATATTTCAAAAAATATTATAAAAATTTGAGCGATGACAAGAAGGCAGAACTACAGAAAAAAAGGAGAGAGGCATACAAAAGAAAAAAAGAATGGCACTTGATTCACAATTCTCTTTATTAAGGAACTCTATTTCTGAACCAGGTATAGTAATAACAATATATATATATATATATATTTTATTCTTTTCCTAAAGTTATGTATCAATTATTGAAACTCTTATAATTGACTAACAATTCTTTGGTTTTCACTATACTGACTATCATAGTGAATCAAGTTGACTATCTTTCATCAACAACATCAAACAAAGGGAAACATTAAATTGAGTACTACAACACTTATGAAGTTGGTAAGAATTACAGCCTGTAATCACTTAACACTTACAGTATAGGCATATAGTAAGTTTTTTTAATTTTTTTTAATAGGATCAACATCAAAAGCGCATCGTCACTCTGCTTCATCAAAAAAAAAAAAAAAAAAGAATGAAGCTCTTAGAGGTAATAAAACATTATGTATACTTCGTTTTCTCTTGGAAAAAGTACTAAAGTTTCTTATTCATAATAAAACTATGCCTTACAAAAATTCATCAATGCTAATTACAATTTTATAATAATATTCATTCTATTATAGAATATATATTAACAAAAAATAGTAAAAACATTAAGCTAAAAAATCTTAACAGCATAGGTGCATATATAATTATCTATTTTTTATTTTAAATCTTCAAAGTGACTAAACTATACTTCTTTCTTGCTTTTATATTTATCGTAGATAAAATCCCTTCTAACTCCACATCCATCGATGAAGTTCTTCAAAATATATCTCAAGAACCATGTATTTTACCATCTTCTTCAACATGTGAATATTGCAATGCAAAGAGTCTTCATCGTGAACCTGCAGGCTTCTGCTGCTCCTCCGGTCAAATATCACTGGTTTCAAATCATGCCCCCGAAGAACTCCATTCGCTATTTAAGTCAAATTCAAGTGATGCTATGGAATTGAGAAAATATGTTCGTACATATAATAACACTCTTGCATTTACATCATTTGGTGTCAAATATGATAGAGATCTTTGTAGAAGACAAAAAGGTATATATACATTCAAGGTACAAGGTCAGGTATACCACTATATTAATGACTTAGTACCCACAGATGGACGTCCTTCTTGCTTGCAACTCTATTTTTATGATACGGAACATGAACTGAAGAACCGCATACAAGCATCATCAAAAATTAATTTAGGCATCATTCAAAAGTTGCTCAATATCTTATCAGTTAATCCATACTGCTTATTTTTCCGGAGCCTTCAGCATGTACCTACTTTGGAAAGCCTTCACATTATAATCAAGTGCGATGTCGGGTTAGACCAAAGAGTGTATAATACTCCGTCAGAATCACAAGTAGCAGCAATATGGATAGAGAATGATGACTCTGGCACGCATGGTGAACGCGATATAATTGTCCATAGTCATTCAGGCCATAGTCACAGAGTGCAATATTATTTTGGATGTTATGATCCATTGCAATATCCATTATTAGTTCCATATGGTGATACTGGATGGCATTAAGGAATACAAAGATTAACTAAAACAATTTCGAGAGGTTATTGTCAAGGACAAACATCTCTCAATCCTTCCCAAATATCATCACTAGAAGATCTCCTTCAAAAAGAAAGGCAAGTTATACATTACTTATTTAAATTATACCGCTAATATTGAACATATTATAATAAATTTTTTTAATGTTTTCCAGTGAACCAAAAGAAAGTTAACAAGAGAAAGGATGTGTCTTGTCGCGAGTATTATTGCTACAAATTATAAATACGAGAAAATTGTCCTTCAGTACTGCTGCACTCAGGTCGTTTGTTACAACAATATGTTGTTGACATGTACATCAAGCTAGAGAGCTCTTGGTTGGACTACCTTCGTTATCGACAAGATGAAATACGAGCTGATTTATATCAGGGGCTTGTTAATAGTATTACAGTTGGAGAAACTCATGGTTCCAAAGTTGGACATAGAATTATCTTACCAGCATCATTTATAGGTGGTCCAAGAGATATGAGGCGACGTTATATAGATGCAATGGCATTGGTTGAACGTTTTGGAAAGCCTGATATATTTTTAACAATGACATGTAATCCTTTTTTGTTTGAAATTAAGAACGAACTTGAATCATCTGAAGAAGCGCAAAATAGGCCTGATTTGATTGCACGAGTATTTAGAGCAAAACTGGAAGAGCTAAAAGATGATTTGTTCAAAAAAAAAAAAAAATTTGGACCAATAGTTGCTTATGTGTATGTCATTGAATTTCAAAAGAGAGGACTTCCACATGCTCATTTCTTACTTATCTTGAAGACAAGCTATAAAATTGTTGTGCCAGAATCATTTGACAGATTTGTTTGCGTAGATCTACCTGACAGAGCTAAAAATTCAAATTTGTATGCAGCTGTTGTGAAACACATGATGCATGGACCATGTGGAGATTTAAATCCAAAAAATATTTGCATGAGAAAAAATGGTTATTGCAAAAACCATTATCCTAAAGATTTTTCTTGTTCAACAACTCAAGCAAAGAATTCCTATCCAATATATAGATGACGCAACACCAATGAACAAGCCAAAGTACGGGGTGCATATTTAGACAATCGATGGGTCATACCGTACAATCCTTACTTACTTGCAAAGTTTGATTGTCACATGAATGCAGAAATTTGCTCTACAATTAAAGCAGCCAAATATTTGCACAAATACATCTATAAGGGTCATGACCGTGTTGCATTCCATATTACTGGTGATGAAAATAGTTCTGATGTTGACGAAATAGAACAATTTCAAACAGCAAGATGGATTTCACCTCCAGAAGCCACATGGCGAATCTATAAGTTCTCATTGAATGAAATTCATCCATCTGTCAAAGCCTTGCAGTTGCATTTAGAAGATAAACAAGTTATATCATTCAAGAAACAAGATAATCTTCTTCATGTGATTTCCAATGATCGTGCATCTAGGACAATGTTGACTCAGTTTTTCGAAATGAATAGAGTTAACATGGAAGCACGAAAATGGCTTTATAAAGAATTCCCTGAACATTTTGTATGGCACGATGACTAAAGATACTGGAGTGAGAGAAAAAAAGATTGTGCAATTGGAAGAATCATCAAGGCAAATCCAATTAAAGGTGAAAGATATTATCTGCGGCTATTGTTTAATCATATTAGAGCACCAGTGTCATTTCAAGATTTGAAATTCTTTAACGGAATTCAAGCATCATCATTTCATGAAGCTGCACTATTACGAGACTGTTGGAATCAGATAATAGTTTTGAAGAATGCTTACAGGAAGCATCTCAATATCAAATGCCACAAAGTTTGTGCAGATTGTTTGCTACCATTTTGGTGTACTGTAATCCAAGCAATCCTAAAATGTTGTGGGAGAAATTTGAAGATGCTATGTGCGAAGATTATCACTTCCCTGAATTCGCATCAAATATAAGGCAGGCGAAAGTACTGGCAAATATAAACTATGTTTTACAGTCAATGGGAAAAAGCATTATGGACTATGCTTTTACTAATGCAGATATTGAAATTGATGAGCAAATATCGTACTCAAAGGAAATTGAAGAAGAACTGAGTGTTTCAGTGTCTGAACATGATTTACTTGCGGTACATACATTGAATGAAAAACAGAAACATGTGTACAATATTATAGTGCAAAGAGTTTTAAGTCAGAGTCCTAGAGCTTTTTTCATTGATGGTCCTGGTTGTACTGGAAAAACATACTTGTATCTTACCCTATTAGCCACATTGAGATCAAAAGGCCTTATTGCTCTTGCAACTGCAACTTCTGGAGTCGCTGCATCCATATTACCAGGTGGAAGAATAGCACACTCCCGTTTCAAAATACCACTTAATATTGAAGATAAAGAGTTGCTATATAAACAAACAAGGAAGTGTCGCTCACTTAATTCAAATGGCTAGACTCATTATATGGGATGAGGCATCAATGGCAAAGAAAGAAGCAATTGAAGCATTCCATCAAATGTTGCAAGATGCATGTAACAGATTCACAGTTGCCATTCGGAGGAAAAGTAGTTGTATTTGGAGGAGATTTTCGGCAAGTCCTTCTTGTTGTCCAAAAAACAAATAGACATGAAGCAATCGAAGCAAGTCTGGTTACATCAAAATTGTGGCCCACATTACAAAAAATCAAACTAACCGAAAACATGAGGGCAAAATTTGACCCATCATTTAGTAAATTCGTATTACGAGTTGGAAATGGGATAGAAAATTCCAAAAACAATGACAAAATAAAAATCCCAAATGACATGGTCATTCCTTACAAAAATGACATAACATTAAGTGCCGATTTGATAGAGGCTACATTTCCAGAGCTAGAAAAAAATGCCAGCAATTCAGATTTTATAGCAAGTCATGCGATACTAACTCCAAAAAATGATTTCGTTGATGAAATCAATGACTTGCTTATAAACCATTTTCTTGGTTCTCCTGTCAAGTATTACAGCTTTGATTCGGCAATAGATGATACAGAACAGCTTCCGCAAGAAGAGTTCTTAAACAGCTTAACACCAAGTGGACTTCCTCTTCATGAATTAATATTAAAGATCAATTGTCCAATAATGTTGCTACGGAACATAGATCCACCATCAGGATTATGCAATGGGACAAGATTAGTCTGTCGAACATTTACAAAAAATCTAATTGATGCAGAAATAATTGTTGGTCACTAACGAGGAAAACGAGTTTTCATACCAAGAATTCCACTTCAGCCAGCTGAAAACGACAGATATCCATTCATGTTTAAAAGAAAATAGTTTCCAATTCGTCTAAGCTTTGCCATGACTGTCAATAAAGCACAAGGACAAACATTGGAACATGTTGGTATATATCTTCCACAGCCTGTTTTTTCACATGGCCAACTGTATGTTGCCCTTATCCAGAGCGAAAACAGCTTCTACTGTAAAAATTCTCATTAAACCAGGCATAGATGAAACATCAGAAGATACATTTACATCAAATGTTGTATACCAAGAAATATTGACACTTGCCAATTCTGTTTAGCACCTATTCTTGTTATAGGTAATATGAATATCAATTTTTGATATATTTTATTTGCTACTGTATATATATATATATATATATCTACTATTCAGACATACACAATCATAAATTTTTTTTTACAGCTCTAATCAATAAATGCTTCATTGTTCTTTCCACAGGTCTAGCAAAATGCCTAGAGATTGTAGAAAAATCAAAGATATAACAGAGTGCACATCAAAATGGACAGCCAAAATAATAGTGAATGAAAAAAGCATTCCTCATCAATCAAGGGCTGGCAACAAAGCATATCAAAACTTAGTATTTAGTGACTCTGAGGTAAATAAACAACTATATATGCCCTCTTTTGAATTTAATTTTTTTAATGATATTTGAATATTATTTCTTTATAGGTTTACTTGTTTTTTCAGTTTGGATTCATTAAACTCTACAATATATTAGGTTATGTAATTCTTTTATTATGAGAGAGTAGTGGCCATAAATAAGTAGCTTCTCATCCAAGGTATAGCCCATAATTTAGACATTCTAGATTGACTGCATTTTTTTTATTTGGATTGGTGAATCGAAACTGAAACTTTTTCTTATTTGAGTAAGTGAATGTGGCTTAAAATTCTGTTTTGTTTGGATTCTCTACACCTCCATGGGGTCTGCCTAAGATGCATGTTTGAGGCATGTTTGCCTTGTCATGCTTGCAAAATAAATACATGTGGGCCTCACTTAAAGATGCATGTTGCCTTGTCATGCTTGAAAAAAAAAAAAAAAAAAAGGCTTCATATCTCCTCTCTTTCTGTCTCTCTCTTTTGATGTTAGATTCAATGCCTCTCTTCTCTCGATCGTTCATCTCTCCATGACAACTATAGAGTTTTTTTTTTCTCTCTCCTCTAAAGAGGATAAATACCATCTCTTTGGATTTTCTCCAAGTCACCCTAACATGTAACACAATTTTCCCTTTCTTCTCACATCTGCAAAATGCTTCCATCTTTTCTTTTTAATATTTTGTACTCTATGATGGAATCTGTAGTGTATGTTTTTTTCCCTTTTTAATTTTTCTCCTACGTGCTGTGAGAAAGAAATGGTTTTTTTTTCTTTCTAATAGAATCATGTTATAATACTAACATTATCTGATATTTTCAGGTTTCTCTTCCTGTCTCTCTCGTCATTGATGGAGTTGTTTATTTTTTTTTATTGACTTTCAATTTCTTCCAAATATTTTCCTTTTCCAACTTTTTTGCTTTATAAAATTATCAGCAAAGAAAACTCCAAGGCCACTTTTTTTTTTCGACTGGTGAATGGAAAAACTGAAACTTTTTCTTATTTGAGTAAGTGAATGGAGATTGAAATTCTCTTTTATTTCGATTGGTGATTGGATACATTCACAGAACATACTATGAGCTTTCTGTAATAAAGTAAGTGAAGCTACCAGAGCAACTTTAATTTCTTCCAAATTTTTTCCTTTTCCATGTTTTTGCTTTATAAAATTATCAGTAAAAAAAACTGCAAGCTCACCATATATGTAATATTCATCTCCCGTTGATTAATTTAACAAAACAAAGATAAAAAACAAGGTGATTTCTATATAAATTAGATAAAATAAAGTACTCCTATGAAAAATATATATTTAAATCCAGTGAAAACTAGATATTTACCCCATAACCAGAAAATTCACTCCTTTCATTTTTCATCATCATTTGTTTATTCATCATGATTTTGGTTTTTTTAAATGTATGCAGGGAACTAGGGTCCGAGTCACTATATTTGACAGCAATATTGATTTACTTGAAAACACGTTAGCTGTATTGAAAAGCTACTATGTGTCAAATATCTCTGTCCGTCCAAGCAACCCAAGATACAAATTTGAAAATACAAAATATCAGTGGTTCATAAATAGTCACTCTGTCATTGAAGAAGTCATGAAAGAAGATGAAGATATCAGTAGCAACATTTACAATTTTACTCCATTGTCTGATATTCACAAGCATGATTCAGAGGCAGAAATAGGTAAAAAAATTTATACTAGAATAATATTTATCAACTATCATCATCCATGAAATCTAAATAAACATGCATCATTTTTATTCATTTCAATGCTATTTTTCAGACATAATTGCTGTAGTTCTTGATATACTACCCCTAAAGAAAGTCAAATCAGAAACCTTGCCACTTCAACAAATAGTTCTAGCAGACTCAAAGTATGTCATCTGCTTTTTTAATCATTTAATTCATCTACCTTCTTAATAACTTTCTCTATTATCAATTGCCATATATTGCCACGAATACCTTCTTTTTTATAATATTTAGTTTCACAACAATCAATTTGTCTATGTAAAACAACTTTATGGCAAAGGAGATTGACACTCTATCAACAACATTGGATACAATGCCAATCATTCTTGTCACACACACAAAGATCTCATATTATAATGGTATAAAAATAGTAAATCTATTTACTATAGCTATGAGAAATGAATACAATAAAATGGTTCTTTTCTTTTTTTTCTCAGGTATAGTCGGTCTAAATACAAGATATTCCTCAACACTAATCATCAACCCTAACATACCAATTGCTACCACATTACACACTTGGTAATTACAGATAATTTTTCATACCACTTTTTCCTCTTTAATGAAACTACATAAAAATATTCTAATAAGATAAATTATTAATATTATAAATTATTTCTTGCTAGGTGTTCTAACCATGAGGCTAAGCTTATTGAACTACAAAAAAATATGTCTCAAGCAAGCATTCCAACTACATCAGCAACAACAACTACAAACATAGAAGATATTCTGAATTCAAAAACATTGGTACTTTAATCAATCAACTTCATTTCTTTTCAAATCAACATCATTTTTTCATTTTAACAATTGCTTAATAACGCAAAATCTTCCCTTCAGAATGTTATACATCGCATAAGAGCATCAATTTCAGTGGATAATCTGCAACAGAAGTTCTGGTACATGGGTTGTAGTGGATGCAAGAAGAAAACAACAGAAAAATATAACACTCAAATCTCTTGCTCATGTACCTACAAAGAAACCACAGCACAACCATGGTAAGATAATTTATATATTTATAATTATATATATATATAAATACTAATTAACTGATTCTTGAATTTCAGGTTTAGAGTTGTTGCAAATATTTATGACGCCACAGGGACAATTTCAGCAACATTATTTGGAAATGAAACCACGAAACTTTCTTCATGCACGACAATTCAAATGATGCACTTTTCAGAGCAAGTATGCTTCTATCAAATTCACCTCATTACCTGTACTTACATATCTAATTCGTATAAAATATTGAACTTATCATTTTATTTTAATGTTAGGGACAAACCAGTGAAATCAAGGACATTATTGACAAATTCAATCAACAAGAATACATATTTCAGCTGAAAGCCTATCAATACAGCTCAGAAGTAAACTTCACTGTTGTGTCAATTGATGACGTTCCTAATGAAAGCCAAGCATAGACAATGTGTCAGAAACAATACTTTGTAAATATTAATTGTAAATATTAACTTCTACTATCGGTCACACTTCAACTATGTATCAAAATCATATAAGGCTAATACTTCCTTTCTTTTGTCTTACTTCGAGCATACAACTATATCCACCCTTTTTTTATTGATGTTTTTGAAAAAGATGCTATCTATAGACTTTTGTTTTTCTCTGATTATTAGTCTTTTATTTCTACTTCTCTGTCTTACAAATTGACACACACTTTTCTATGCCAACAATGAATTATGATCTTAAGCATTCTTTTAAATCACATAATTCTTACTATATATGCAAATTGAAGTTCAAACCATCAAGAATCAAATTTATATTGATCATAAACCATCATAAATTCTTTTGGAGTGGCATGAAAACTGGAAATTACGTCATGTCTTCTCTAAAAAACACAAAAAAAAATAATAAAAAAAAATGAGCTCATGCAGTTCCTTATTCATGTGTCACCACCTCAAGATGAGTGCTTCTTCTATCTCCTACCCGCGAGACACCATCATTCATCAACTACAAGGATTGGAGCTTTCTACAATAATTTTCTATAGATGAGCCTCCACTCTCTATTCAATTTGTGAGTTTTTCCTACTTTAATTTATCTGTACCCAAGATTTCAAATTCATAAATTTGGATGAATATCGAGTCGTAACAGAACACCAATTACACAGTAATTCATGTTTTTATATGCATGTAAAACATATCCTTAACTAATCCAGCTAAGACTCTATTTGCAATGCAGCTACTTACAAAGCACTTCAGACTTGCTTTGAGTGAAGTGGGACGGCAAAAGATGGATATTGCTAAAAAGCATGCAGCAACATTAACAACCACTCTAAATGCTCTAAATGCACATGTTTTCTTTAGACATGTGTTCATGGGCACGAAGGTAAGTCCGCTTAATTTCTCCTTCATTTTTCTTTGCACCGCACCGCCTTAAGAAAGGAAAACTAGATCCAGCCTCTCTATTCTCTTAAACATGATTGCATATTGATTACATATTTTATGCCATTCTCCTAATTCCCTTTCACTAATAAATGTGAAGGATTTGGTGTTTTGCTATTAAGTTTGTTATCAAAGAGGCTAACCATGCTTTAGTTGCAGGTCCTTTTTTTTTTCCAGATATTAATTCTTATGAGGTGAGAATGACACTTATCTAAAGATTTGAATGTAAAGATTATACATTGAAAATGAAAAACAATGCAGTGAATGTAATGGTAGTTTGGTAGCTTTCCTTGTTTTTTATTAGATTAGATTTGGGTTTTGGTGTGTTACCATAAAAAAAAATGTGGCTTTGAATGAAGGCTTGTGCTTGTCAGCATTTTATTTTATTTTATTATATCATGACTAATTATTATATCTTTTGATGTTTTGGGTTCTTGTTTTGAAATGTTTATCTTTAATTGTGCCTTTTCTTGAAAATATTTATCTTGAGATCATATTTTCATGTCTTTGTCTCTGGATGTGGTCTTGATTGCTGCAGGTTTTTCATGAAACTTCAGTAAATCCCTGATTTCTCTTCATTTTCTTTGGGGAAAAAAGTTAAGTGGCATTGGAAAGAAGACTTGTCATCTCAAAGATGCAAATGGCGTTTCCTTCTCTTCCACTCACCAGATTTGACTCTCAACTTCAATAAGGTATTATAATTTTTCCTCTCTCTCCTTCCACTTTCTGCTGATTTCTCCTCATTTTGCTCTTGGCCTAATTCCTAACATTTCTATGAAACTCCTACAATTGCTTTCATAATTTTAAATCATATGATTTATCATTGATACAATTATTAGATTGCTCAAGTGATGCAGGGTCATTAACATAGCGGGCTGTTTATAAATCATAATCTTGATTAATTGTTTAAAGAGAAAGAGCAACCAGTTTACCTATAATCAAGATAAATGTAACTTAACTCTGTTTTACCCACAAGTTGCACTGTTCATGCACTAGGTGATCCATCAAGAATTTTGTGCCGGGGATTCAAAGTAAGCACATTTCTTTGGGAGCATTGGATGGCTACAACCACAAATGCCATTTCCTTGGTAAGCATATGGAGAGATTGAACTTTACATTGTATTTTCCAGTTGAACTTAAAGGATCATCTAAAAACAATTGAGTGTACTTCTTCAATCAATTGCTTGGGAATGTCAATACAACATGTTTAATTCTTTCTCATTTATTTAACTGTATCTAAAAGAAACCTTAATCTTTAAATTTTAAATGCATGCCTTGCAGACTGTGAACTTCAGGAAATTGGAGATGGCTACTTTGAGGCAATATAGGAGGCATTTTAAATTTGTAAGTAGTGTTGTTAAATGGCTTTTATGTTAGCTATTCTAATTATTAGGTTGAGTGATTTTTTTAATTCCTGTGATATGTATAATTGTATCAAGAAAATAAATAACCACCAAGTCAATGCTCAGGTTAAACAGTTTATTAGCACAAAGAACTCATTATTGAATTGCAAGGTATTCAATCTTTGGTGGTGCTATTTATATTTAGTTGTCAATTGTTTTTCTTTATCTATGCCTTGTTACTAGGATGAATACAATTTTCATCCTTCAAATCAGATTTAATTGTTTGTGAAAATATTTTGGATTTATATATATTTCTTTTGTGGTTACATTAGTTTTGTTTTTCTTGTTGGGTTGTGTAAGGGAGGTCTTCTGCAATGCCAAAGCGCTGGCTCACATGTAGTTAATGTTCTCTGTCACTTTATCTTGTTTTATGCCCATGGTCTTATTTTCTTTTGCATTGACAGATGGAATGATGCATTTATCTATATATTCAATTGGATATTTTTATGTCATGTTTTCATGTTAGCTGCCCAACTATCTCAGTTGTTTCATGCTATATACAATTAATAGAACATATTCAATTGAATGTGTTGTTGGTGCTTGCTATCATTTGCAGTTGAGTTTCTTGTATGCGTTGCTCATGGTTATTTGAGAATCTTTTTTTAGCCTGCATATACAATCAAATGTTGAATGATGGAATGATGCTATTTGAGGTGGTTTTCAACACCACCTACAATTTTCTTCATATATTTGTTGCACGTGCCTTGCACATGCATGGCATAACTAGTATATATTAAAGCAAAGGGGGAGGTGGGCTGTGGGGGGTACCACCTCACCCCTTTAAATTCTCTTCTTCCACATAAATACAAAAGAAAAAAAAAGGGAAAGAGGGAGAGATAACTGATTTCACGTGAGAAGAGAGTCCACTGAGATCAAGGAATGAGAGTCCCAGATCTAGGAAACTCTTCCCTCTCCCATAACGAGCAGAAACCCTCACACTCATCCTCGCCATCTCCTTCGTCACCACATCCCATCTCCGCTCCATGTCTCCCTGCACAGAAACCTCTCCCATCTCCATCTTCTCTTCTCCATCTCCAAGTCCATCGCCTCGGATCCCCTTCGTCTCCGGAACTAGTGACACTCCATCTCGCCGCATGCAGAGAGCTCGCTAGCACCTCTATTTCGTCGCCCCCTTCGCAGCCGGACTTGCACTCACGAGTAAGACCTTTGTACCTGCACAAGTTGCGTTCCTCCTTCCTCGCCCCCTCTCCTCCACCGCTCACTCTCCATGTCTCTCTCCTCCTCTTCCTCTCCTTCTCTGCTCTCCCTCTCCCTTGCTTCCTCCTCTGTTCCACCCTTCGCCTTCTTCTTCCTCCGCTCCCTGTCTCCCTCCACCCAGAGCTCTCCCTGTTCCTTTCCTTCTCCGCTTTTCCTCTCACCCTCCTCTTCCTTTGTCTTTCCTCGCTCTCCTCTCCCTTGCGGATCTGCACCCACTACACCTCTCCTTCTTTTTTCTTCTTCTTTCTTCTCTTCCTCTTCTTCCCCATCTTCTCCTTTCCCTTCTCCATCTCCTTGCTGCACCACTGCTTCCATTGCCCCTGCAACTGCACCACCTTCAATTGCCCACACCCACTTCACTGCCTCACCTCCCACTCCACTTCACCCACTTGCATTGCCCTTCTTCTTCCCTGTGTCCCTACCCACCTGCACAACCGGGCATCTTTTTCTTCCTTCTTTCTTTCCCTCTCTTCTCTTCTCCTTTTTCTCTCTTCCCCTTCCTTCTCCACTACTTCTCTCTCCCTGCTCTTCCTCTGCTCTGCCTCTCTCCATCTCCCTGATCTCCCTTTCCGCTGGTAAATGGTGGTGGAGATTTGAGGGGATAGTGAAGCTCTTTCAATAAGAGTCATTATAAGAAAAACTGCTTTTAGCGGGGGCCGGCGGTAAAAGTGGTATTGGCCGTCGGTAAAACCTGTGACCGCCGCTTGGCGATGGTATAGATCGGGTGGGTAAAAGTTGCAACGGCGCTCGTCGAGTGCCGCTAAAAACGGATTTTAGCAGCGGTCAATGGCAGCTGGTACAAGATAAAAAATTATTAGCGGCGGCCACTGGCCGCTGGTAAAAGATAAAAAAGAATTTTTAGCGGGGGCCAGTGGCCGCCGGTAAAAGATAAAAGGGTTGCCGCTAAAAACCCTTTTTTTTTTTGTAGTGGCGGCTATCTAAAAGTAGTATTTAAAAAAAAAAAAAAAAACACTGCTTTTAGCGGTGATCATATGACCGCCGCTAAAAGCAGTATTTTGTTTTTTTTTTTACAAATATTAGCCCACTTGAAGCACAAAAATATCTACCAAATACACAAATACACCCAACCAACCAACCAAAAATAAAATACAAAATCCAACCTCCCAAAGTATCTACCAAATACACAAATACACCCCAACCAACCAAAAACAAAATACCAAATCCAACCTCCCAAAGACATGTAAGAATCTGACATCTTTGAACACCTCATGTACCTATAACATTCCATGGGTAGAGTAAATCAGGTGACCCTGAAAATTTACTTCATCAGCACAGAAAACACAACTCCATTCAAATAACTTATGAGAACTGGCATAAAGAAAAACCAAAGTCAAATTTCTTGATTATATCGCAATGAGGTGGGCCCATCATTATATTTTGACAATGAGTTTGTAAGCCTTTATCTAGGGAAGAACTGGTTTCTTGTCTCCTGAAGAATCCCGGAAACCTGATTATTATAGTTAATTTAAAGAACCCCAAGCATTCCACTGATAGAAGGCACTTCCAGTATTGAATTTTAGCTGCATAGATGTAAATATAGGAATTGTAATTGGTATCAAATTACAACACAATTATAGTAGTGTGTTTAACATGCATCATTACACGCAACATCATTTCTACTCACATTTATGTGAGACATGAACACAGCAAATCAATCACCCTAACTTCATTTCTTTCTCCCGGACCCTGCACATGAATAAACAGAACCAATTCCAAAATCAATGACTCACCCCAACTTCATTTTTCCATGTCTCTGCACAAGAAAATCAGAACCAAGTTCCCTCACATCTACCCATTAGAAAATGGACCATGCTCAAGACTAGTTTTAAAATTTTCCTATTGTGCCTAGTCCTGGACCAAAGACAAATTCAATACTAACTTTGGTCACACCAAGCCTGGCTCATCTCAGCCCTTGTCTACATGCTCGATAAAAGAATGAGGTTAAAATTTCATAGCCTTGAACTCTACAAAAACCTATGTTACGGGCTCGTTTAAAAGACAAGTAAAGTTCGGGCTTCTGATGCACACATTAATTGAAGGCAAGGCGAGGGGTTTTTGTCCTTGTAGTTAGTTGTTTCAGAATTTTATATGGACTGAAGTGCATTTTTCACCTATGTGACTCTCACATGTGAAAGGGCATGGGATTTTCAGTCCACAAAAGAAAAAAAACCAATGTAAATTGAAGGCATGGACCGAAATCTCCACACGCTACCTTTGCAAGAGTTCCATGGGTGAAAATTACCCATAAATTGAACCTGTTGAAGCTTCATGCTGGCCATTATAAATAATGCTTTAAGAACTTTGTCTTGTTCTTCTTCACACCGGTGCATATCATAGCAAACTAAGACAAAATTCAGATGATTGGACTCAGGCTCATGTACAGGCTAGTTATATGCTCCACATAAAAAAGGCATTTGACCTTTGAAATAACTCAAGCTCGAAGTAACTTAACCTCACTCTTATTTATGCTTCAGCTTAAGTTGTAAAGCTTGAGCCAAGCTTGAGCAAAGTGAACTGGGTCGTCCTGGTCTCATTGATAGCCCTTCTATTAGATGTATTATAAGATAGAGAATGAAAGAGAGATTACATGGAGCAGTCAACATTAGGACCTATGGGAATGTCCGTGTCAGTCCCACACCTGTGGGGGTGACACTGGGCTCGAGCCCAATCAATGTTGGGAGTGATAGAGAATAGCTTCTTTGCACACTGACAGATGAACTGTCGGTCCTTCCTGGTGACGTATATTGGCCACTGCAAATGATACAAGTAACTACAAGCATAAGTGGTTGCATGTATTTTCTTCCGCATATTCTTTATAGCCAAGTTGTGAGCAGCTCGTGGTCGAAAAAGAAAAATAAAAAAGAAGGAAGCAAAGCAAAATGGGCCAGTCATATACCAAAACGTGTTGAATGGAGATTGCAACACGTTTGGGGAGTAGGTTTTCAAAACCATCTTTCGTTCCTCTCTGCAGTTCTTCTCTGAGAACATCAAAACCCTCTTTCGTTCCTCTCTGGTTGTACCCAAAATACTCTCTGCAGAAAAAAAAAAAAAAAAAACAGTCATCTTCAGTTCTTCACATCTCTTTCTCATCACCTCCTTCTCTCTCAGCGACCTCCATTTTCCATCTCCCTTTCTCTTTTTTTTTTTTTTTTTTTTTGTGTTAGGAAACGGTTTGTGTTGCTCTGCACTATTCTCATCACCTCCTAACAACCCGGAACTCGAGCCATCGATCGCCGGAGCCGTCTCCTCTCTCGGATCAGGTGCTTCTTGTTTTCTCTTGTATCTCTTATTCTTCTTCTTCCTCCACCTCCTCTTCCCTCTCCTTTTCTTTTCTCTGTTTTTTTTTTTTTTTTTCCTGTGTCGTTTTTTCTTTGGGGTAGGAAATAAATGGTGTACACATAAACTGTGAGATGGCAAGTATTTGGTTTTCTCTTTCTTTCTCTTATTCTTCTTCTTCCTCCACCTCCTCTTCCCTCTCCTTTTCTTTTCTCTGTTTTTTTTTTTTTTCCTGTGTCGTTTTTTCTTTGGGGTAGGAAATAAATTTCTGTTTTTTTTTTTTTTTTTTCTGTGTCGTTTTTTCTTTGGCGGTAGGAAATAAATCTCTGTTTTTTTTTTTTTCCTGTGTCGTTTTTTCTTTGGGGGTAGGAAATAAATGGTGTACACATGAACTGTCGTTTTTTCTTTTCTCTGTTTTTTTTTTTTTCCTGTGTCGTTTTTTCTTTGGCGGTAGGAAATAAAATCTCTGTTTTTTTTTTTTTTTCCTGTGTCGTTTTTTTCTTTTGGGGTAGGAAATAAATCTCTGTTTTTTTTTCTTTTACCTGTGTCGTTTTTCTTTGGGGGTAGAAATAAATCTCTGTTTTTTTTTTTTTTCCTGTGTCGTTTTTTCTTTTGGGGTAGGAAATAAATCTCTGTTTTTTTTTTTTTTTTTCCTGTGTCGTTTTTTCTTTGGGGGTAGGAAATAAATGGTGTACACATGAACTGTGAGATGGCAAGTATTTGGTTTTCTCTTCTTTCTCTTATTCTTCTTCTTCCTCCACCTCCTCTTCCCTCTCCTTTTCTTAGCATTTTTTAATCTATAAAGTCTTTGTTTTTTTCATACCCTGTACATTGTAAAAGTGCCTGTCTTATGAACTCATAATTGTAAAAATCCTAATCTTTCTCTGCAATGTTCAATATTAACCTATGTTGGTTTGTTGCTTGTCACAAGGCATGGGTTTGCTTTCATATCATGTGTACGACACCCTGCAATATTTAGTTGGTCATAGTGTATGTGTGTAGCGAGGTCATGTGCACCTAGGGGATTAGTCCTATTGGGTGAAATACTACGGGATGCCCCTCATCAATAAGAAAAAAGATTCCTATGGTTTTATTAAAGAAAATGTTGGCATATAATTCCTCCAAAGATGAAATGCCCAAATTAAGAAAGGGCAGGTTTATTTTAAAAATGATTTCATCATTTTGACAACACCTACTATGTTTCACAGAAATTACGCAAATATGAGCTGTTGTAAAATGTGTTGTTAGGATGATGAGTTGTGGGGTGCCAAATGCTTTCTTCTGTTGTACAATGTGTTGTTGTGAAGATGGTGCATGATCTCTCTTTTTATTTTTATTTTTTATTGTTGTTGCTATTGTCACCTTTTATTGTGATATTAATTTTCTGAAACAATCTTTGCATGCATTGGTGTTTCAATGAATTGTATTGTAATTCTCAGAGACGGAGAGTATTACACCTACTCACTAACATTTTAACTTTTTATTTGTCTCATTTGTTTTAATCCGTTTTAATGTGTTAATTTTCAATTTCATTTCAATATCAATAGTTATTTCTATTTTTCACATTTTCTTCCTCTTTGTGATTGATTTTCTAGGCATGCTCTTCACATTTTCTTTCCCATATTTAAAATGTTGATACTGTTCTATCAGGGAAGCAGGACAGCTACAGGTGCTAAGTGCCCATCATTAGTCTGGATGGGTATATATGATGTAGCTGATTCTTAGTTTTGATCATGTGTTGCTATAATCTTCTTCTGCCATGAAGAGTATTCAGTTTCTCTAGGAACACTCTGGTTCCACAATTCTCTATCTGGTTTCGTTGCAAGACCTCACAAACTGCCCATTTTGAGTGGTTGATGAGATAAATCAAGGTAGATTACGATATGACCACTAATTGAAAGCATGTTGTTTTGAATTGCATATTGACACTTGGTATGAGAAAGTTTCTGATCAACCTTTCTAAATCAGGAATGGACCCTATAAATGAATCAAAGATGTTCCAACAACTTGTCAAAGCAACCAGCCAACCCAGCACACCACAGTAACATGATCTCTTTTTTTAAAGGTTACTGTAAGAGAAAACTCATATTGGATTCATGGACTATTTGCATGACCTTATTGAGTTTACCAGCCACTTGATTGACATTAGTTTGACTCCAATTGGTGAGTTCAACTAATTGATTGGCTAAGTTGAGCATGAACTGTTTCATTAAAGGTCTAATTGAAATTGAATCCTAATGTCATGATTAATTTAAAGGTTTTACCCCTCTCTTAGAAGTGTAGCACCTTTTCTCTTATTATGTTTAATGTCAGGAAGCTTAAATGAGCAAAACAAATAATTGTCTTTACCTAAAAAATAAAATTCAGATTACCAAAGTGCTTAAATTGTTTTGTATATGAGGAATCAAGTCAAATTACTTGAGATAAGCTATATTTTTTTTTATTTTTTATTTTTCCTTTGATTTGCTCCTAAAGTGTAACACCAAAACTATATGGGAATATGTTCGGTTGAGTTCTATTACTGCCTTGCAAAGAACAGATTTCACTCACTTCCTCCAAGAAAAAAAAATTTATAATCCAGTCTATATTAAAATATTCTATCTTTAAATAGAGAAAAAATAAGATTAAAAATATAAGTTTTTGCAGTTCTTTTTTTGTTAATGCATCTCAGTTTCTACCAAAAAACTCGGGCTTATGATTCTCTTCGTGATTAATTTTCTTTTTTTACTTTTCGATGGTATTCTTCAATTGAATTTCTTCTTTTCTAGCTAATAGTTTGATTGTAGTTTTTTATATTAAGTTCTATATTATAGTCAAATGCTTGACATTCCTTTTCTTTTATGCTCTTCTTTTGATAAGCTCAAAATGTGATTTCCATATCTTTGGATTTATTTTTCTTCCTTTTACTTTCAATAGTGGTCTTGTAAATTTTATCCATATTGCTTGACGTATGATTCAATTGACCCCATTACCATGTTTTCTATGGGTTTTATTGGTCTTTGGAGATGTGGTAGAAGAGCTCATTTAGACTTTCTATGTACATGCCCTAATTGTTTGTAGTAGAGTAGAGCATTTGATCTTATTATTTTTGTCCAATCCATGGTGTTTCGTTGTAGTTTGACTCTTGAATGCTGTAAATCCCTTAAATTTCTTGCTTGGGCAGCTTGATTGATGGATGTTGTAAATTTTACTGTAGTTAAGTCACACTTTGATCCTTTCCGTGTTTACATCTGACGAAGGAAAAGTCTAATTGAATCTAACGAACTCAAAATCTAATTGAGTCAAGGTAAGGAATCAAGTATGTTAGATCTTCTTTGCTTTTCGTTAATTTGCTTTGATTTGCTATTTGTTTACTTTTTATTTTATTTTTATGTTAGGACTTATCTATCCTTTCTTGAATAAATCATGACAAGTCCAATCCCTTTTACTCCCAAATATTGTCTTTTACATTGCTTCAGAGGCTAAAAAGGCTTCTTCTTTCCACATCAACACATAAGCCATGCGTCAAAATTAGAAAAAATTGAAAGAGATACAAGCTCTCTTTTACCCCCTTTCTTTGTTGGGACCTTTTATAAACCTTCCTAATCAAATATTGAATATTTGCTTTTTGAGTTTGAGAGCTGAACAACTGCCAGCCACTTTATAATTTTCAACAATTTCCTAATTCATTTGCAAACCTTTTGCTGTTTGCAAAGTTGTCATGATTTTGGAAACATCCACCCCAATTTATCAAGTTGTTGTTCTGTATTAACTGCAAATTTTACTTTTGAACTTACAACACACCTTTCATTGCTCATACTATTTACAATTGAAAGTGATTTTAGAATTGCCCAGTTTATTACTTTTTGGGTTCCCAAAGCAATTCATAAGTTTTAGCTAACCTGAACTTATTGACAACTGGTTCCTTTTTGACAGCTTATGTATTTTTTAGACTTTCGTTTTAAGGAATTGATGACATCAAGAAAATTCTTGTTTGGTGTGTTTTTCCTACATGTTATATTCTGATAGCTCAGATAGCATTAATATGTTATTAATAACGTTATACTAATATGATTTAAATTTACACTAGAAAGGTACATCACAATTGATTTTAAAATTCTTATGCAGCAGAACATTATATTTTGCTACTACCATGTAGTTACCTTCTTCATGAATATGGTTGAAGAGTTTCACCATTGAAGTGCACCATAATCGCACCTTGGCAATCGCTCTCAAAGCCTTTCAAAATCATTTAAAGTTCCACTACAAACCATCTGCCCTTCACATAATACGGGATTTTATCTGTTTGGTACAGCTCTTTGGTTTTTTCCTTCTATCTACTTCTGCAGAATATAAGTTTTGAACATTGTGAGCCCAAGGTAGTAAAACATCCACTTTTGTTGTTACTGCTACTGTGTTATCAACTGTTATGATATCTCTGTTGTTCTGTCAATCTATTGTCATGCTTGAGAGTTCTCTACACGTCCTTCTCGTGAATTCTACATTCATAGAGATGCGATATCTTCATGGACTAATATTCTACATTGATAGCTCATTTATTACAAAAGGTGGCTCATATTTGGAATATAAACTTATACTTTTTGAATATTTTTAATACAAATATTTTAAAGTCAATGATGAGTATGATATTCTATATGCACACATATTTCTAATGATGCAAGGCAAATCCTGTCCCACCCCTACTACACTCATACACTCTCTCACCTTTTCTAATGATTTGCAAAATCTTATGCATATTCATTAATTTCTTATTTTAATCAAACAAACTATCTTCTTATTAAGTACCATTGGAATAAAATATAACGATTTGCTATAATCTAGATGGATTCATCATTTCACTAGCTGAAATTTACAATAGGTTCGTCCAATAGTAGAGCTCAACTCTCTTACCTGAAGATAAGTTTTCTTCTATTTTAATGTGCCTCCTATCATTACGGTGTATGAAATAACTTTCCGAAATGTTCTGATGTTATTATTTCTTCCAAAAATATGGCTCCTTCATTTAGGATTCTGCTTATTTTTCTTAATTTCTTCGATCTTAGTTTTCTTTGATGGAATGCTTACCTTCCATTTAATGTAGCATTTGTTGGAACATATGTACATTTTTGCAATAAATTTAAATAATTAATGGTTCTTTTATTACTACATTTGATGCTATTTTTTGATGGATTCCTTGCTCTTTTGTTCTTTTCTTTTAAATTGCTAATGTTGTCTGCCTATATGAAAATGGACTTCTGATATCATTTTTGTTTATCTTTAAACACAAATAAATAACTATCTAAAATGAGAATCATGTTAATTTTTGATTAATTCATATGAACTTACTTGATTTATGTTGTCTACTTTACCATCATATACTTTAAAATAATTTACATTTTGAAAGACATTTTACACAGTGTTAAAAGCTTAAATTCATACTATATAAATATAGTATCAAACATAAGAACTAAGCATAACTCAAATATAGTATCAAACCTAAAAACTGACTTGTTCTTTTCTATAAAAGATAACTCCAAAAAGCGTCATCAGAGGCAGCACAACTCGGTACACCAAGTTGTCTATTGAACAAAAAGAAAGAATCAACATGGAAAAGAGGGAAGCAAATAAAAGGACACAACTATTACAAAGTGAAACATTAGAACCTGCTCCAAAGAAGAAAAGATATGCTTCTAAAAGTGCAAATCCAACAAAAGCAACATCAAACTTAGGTTTGCTCTAAATTTTATAATACATTTATGTTTATAATTACAATGAATAATGGTATTTGTAATTACTAATTCCAATATTTGTCCAAATAAAGAACATGCAACACTGCAAAAGCGATTACAAAGAAGACAATGGTATGCCTCATTGCCAAAAGAAAAAAAAGATGCACTTCTTCTACGAAGAAGGGAGGCTTATGCTAGAAAAAAGTTACTGAAAGGAGAATCTTCTAGAAATCTTACTTCATCATTTAATACAACTCAACAAACAGGTAATTAATTCTATACTCTTATGTGTAATATTAAAACTCTTTGAAAAATATAAGAAAAATATTTCTAATTAAATATTTATCTTTTGCAACGAACAGAAGGCACTAATACATTGCTGGGTGTCGGCCGCAATGATATTCCTGCAAATATTATAGTGCAAATGGAAAAAAGAGTATACCATACTTATGAGATTGGTAAGTAATATATTAAAAAATTAATAAATATGTTCATCTGATCTAATATATTTTTATACTACAAAGTTCTAAACATTATATATATATATATATATCTTCTACCAGGGTCAACATCAAGACAACCCGCTGAATCTGATGAAGATGCTTCTTCAAGTGTTTATTTAGAAAACTCTTCTACATTAAACTACAGACAAAAAGGTAAAAATATTTATACAACAAAATAGCTTAGGTCTATTTAAAAAACCAAATTATACTAATTCAATTTTTACATGCAGCTATGTTTAGTTTTGACATAAGCATTCCTTCCGAACCATCGATATTAGAACAAAAACCTGATTGTAGTTATTGTGGAGCAAAGAGATTTGCTTATGAACCAAAGGGTTTTTGCTGTTCTACTGGTCAGGTATTACTAGCTTCAAATTTTGTTCCTGAAGAGCTTCTAGCTCTATTCACATCAAATAGTGAAGAGGCAGTTCATTTCAAAACACATGTAAGAACATATAACAATACATTTGCATTCACCTCCTTTGGTGTCAAATATGAAAAAGACCTTTGTAGGAGGAACAAAGGTATTTATACTTTCAAGGTTCAAGGCCAAGTTTATCATTACATCAATGAATTGCTACCTCCTGATGGCCATCCATCATATCTGCAATTATACTTTTATGATACTGATCATGAAGTGCAGAATAGGATGTATCAATCGCCAAAGCTTAGGCCTGATGTTGTTCAAAAGCTAATGGATATATTGACCATCAATCCCTATGGTGAATTTTTCCGATCTTTAAGAGATTTGTCCATCAGCGATGATACAAGAATATTCATAAGATGTGATCCTCAACTTGATCAAAGGGTATACAATGCACCTTCAGCATCACAAGTTGTAGGAATTTGGACTGAGAATTCAGATACCAACCAATCAGCTAAACGCGACATCATCATATATAGTCATTCTGGACATAGTCATAGAATTAAGCATTATTTTGGCTGCTATGATCCATTGGAGTATCCACTACTATTTCCTTATGGAGATTCAGGTTGGCATAGAGGTATCAAACGAAGACAAAGAAACGAGTTGTTAAATCATGCAAATATACTTTCGATTGATGATTTGTTGAACAAAGAAAAACGAGGTATATCTTATCTTCATATAAACTATTATAAAATCAACTTGAACACTAAAAACTTATAATATCTTTTTTTTTCCCATCAGCTTCAGAGAAAAAAAGTTCAGCAAAAGAAAAAATATCATGTCGACAATATTATTGTTATAAATTACAAATCCGACCATCTGAAAGCTCAATCTTGCTACATTCTGGTCGTCTTTTACAACAGTATGTTGTTGACATGTATATTAAACTTGAAACTTCTCGGTTGGATTACTTTCGAAATGATCAAAATTCAATCCGAGCAGATTTATATCAAGGAATAATGGATAGCATTAGCACTGGTGAAACTTCTGGAAAGAAGATTGGAAAAAGAATAGTATTGCCACCATCGTTTATAGGAGGTCCAAGAAATATGCGTCGTCGGTACCTTGATGCAATGGCATTAGTTCAAAAGTTTGGCAAACCAGACATCTTCCTGACAATCACTTGTAACCCAGCTTGGTCAGAAATTAAAGATCAACTTGGTCATCATGAAGAAGCACAAAACAGACCAGACTTGATTGCAAGAGTTTTTAGAGCAAAGATAGAAGAACTTAAACATGATTTAATGAAGAAGAATATTTTTGGTGTTGTTGCAGCGCATGTATATGTTATAGAATTTCAAAAAAGAGGACTTCCACATGCTCATTTCCTACTCATCTTAAAGAACAAGTACAAACTTAAAACCCCAGAGATGTATGACAAATTTGTGTCTGCTGAACTTCCTAATAGCAGAAGCTATCCACATCTATACAAAATGGTTGTTCAGCATATGATGCATGGACCATGTGGCACTTGGAATCCAAATAATGTTTGTATGAGAAATGGACAATGCAAAAATCACTATCCTCGGGAATTTTGTTCTGTCACAACACAAACAAAGAATTCTTATCCATTATATAAGAGACAAAACACTGGACAAGAGATCAGAGTTCGTGGTTGTTTGCTGGATAACCGATGGGTAGTTCCATATAACCCATATCTATTAGCAAAATTCAATTGCCACATGAATGTTGAAGTTTGTTCGACAGTAAAAGCAGTAAAATATCTGTATAAGTATATTTATAAAGGACATGATAGAGTCATGTTTAATCTTGGCAACAATGCTGTTCCTGAAGATATTGATGAGATACAACAATTTCAACAAGCAAGATGGATATCTCCTCCAGAAGCAATGTGGAGGATTTACCAGTTTTGTTTAAATGAAATGTATCCATCAGTCAAAAGTTTACAAGTTCATCTAGAAAATATGCAAACTGTTGGATTCCGAGAAGATACGAACTTATTGAGCATCTTGCATAATCAACAAGCATCTAAAACAATGTTGACTGGATACTTTCAAATGAATCAGCTAGATAAAGATGCTTGCAGATTTTTTTATAAGGAATTCCCTGAATATTATGTTTGGAATGAAGATAAAAAATACTGGAGCCAAAGAAAGCAACGAAATGCAGTTGGTAGACTTGTTGCTGCAAGCCCAGTTGAGGGAGAAAGATATTATCTGCGATTACTATTAAATCATGTCAAAGGAGCTACATCATATCAAAGTTTACGAACTATCAATGGAATTAAATTTGATACATTCCGTAAAGCAGCAGAGCAATTTGGTTTGCTTGAATCTGATAACAATATTGATCAATGCTTAGAAGAAGCATCATTGTTCCAAATGCCTTTTACATTGCGGCGATTATTTGCTACACTTTTGGTTTACTGTGGAGTGCATAATCCTGCAGCATTATGGGACAAATATAAAGATGCGATGTCTGAAGATTTTGCAAAAACAAACTTCATGTCTGCAAGGAACATTGAGGCAAAAGCATTGCAAAGTATTAATTACTTCCTTGAATAAATGGGTAAAAGTATTAATGAGTATGCTTTACCAGAAATAATGATTGTTGATAGTCCAGAACAAAATCTCCTAAAAGAAATTCATGAAGAACTAAACATCCCAATTTCAGAAAATGAGTTGTTCACAATTCAAAATTTGAATCCTGAACAAAAAAGAGCTTATACCATCATATTAGAAAGAATAAGAAGTGGCAACAATGGTGTATTCTTTATCGATGGTCCAGGAGGAACAGGAAAAACATATTTATATCGAGCTCTACTCATAACTGTGAGATCAGAAGGACATATTGCACTAGCAACTGCCACATCTGGCATTGCTGCATCAATTTTGCCAGGGGGCCGCACTGCACATTCACGGTTCAAGTTACCATTAAACTTTGAAGATAAATCAACATGTAATATATCAAAACAAAGTAGCCTGGCAGAGCTATTGCGTAGAGCAAAACTTATTATTTGGGATGAAGCATCCATGGCAAATAGGCGGGCAATTGAAGCACTTAATGTTATGCTGCAAGATATAACTGATTCCAAACTACTATTTGGAGGAAAAGTAGTAGTATTTGGAGGAGATTTTCGACAGATACCCCCTGTTGTCATTCGTGGTGGAAAAAATGAAACGATTAATGCAAGCTTGGTGATGTCAGAATTATGGAAAAAAATTCAGAAAATAGAACTAACAGAAAATATGAGAGCTAAAATAGATCCACATTTTAGTGAATTTCTGTTACGTATTGGGAATGGAACAGAAATAGCTATTTCAGAAGAAAGAATTCAAATTCCAAAAACAATGCTCATTCCTTACATAGATGACATTAGCTCAAAGTTCAAACTTATCAATTCTGTCTTTCCAAATCTCATCATGAATGGATATGATGCACATTTCATGACAAACCGAGCTATATTGACAACAAAAAATGAATTTGTTGATGAGCTGAACCAAATCTTGATTGAAGAATTCCCAGGAGATTCAATCAAATACTACAGCTTTGATTCTGCAATAGATGAGGCACAACAAAATCTACCAGAAGAATTTCTAAATGGGTTGACTCCAAGTGGATTGCCTCCACATGAATTGATATTGAAGAAAAATTGTCCAGTCATCTTATTACGTAACATCGACCCTTCTTCTGGCCTTTGCAATGGCACTCGATTAATTTGCAGAAATTTTCAAAAAAATGTAATTGATGCTGAAATTATTGTTGGTCATCATGAAGGGAAAAGGGTGTTTCTACCACGAATCCCATTGCAATCAGATCAGAATGAGAAATTTCCATTCCCATTCAAGCGAAAACAATTTCCCATTCGTTTGAGCTTTGCAATGACCATTAATAAATCTCAAGGGCAAACATTGGAAAATGTTGGCATTTATCTACCTCAACCTGTTTTTTCACATGGACAACTATACGTTGCCTTATCAAGAGTTAGATCAGGTGAGGCCATCAAAATATTAATAAATCCATCTTCCAACAACAAGAATGAAACATCATATACAAGAAATGTTGTCTACAAAGAGCTCTTGGCACTTGCTTCTAACAACTAATGATGCCAAACATATAATACAGGTATATGTTATTGCATAGACCACTTTTATACATTTACTTATATATCATATATTACAAATTATACATGATTCATAAAAACTTGAAATTATCACCTTATTCCATTGCCCCATAACCTATGTCAACACCTACATGACTTCTTATTCTTACACATTTCTTCATACATAATAGATATTGCTCTAACATACCAATTTATATGATATTTTTATATTTTCATTTCTGTCTCTCTAATATAAATCAATGCTTCTCTTTAGAGCTAAATAACATCAAAATGGTTATTTATTTATACTTCAATACAAACAATTCAAATGTACTATGTTACATCACAAAATCATTAACTTTAACACACTTCCCTCATAAGCATCTATCAAACTAAGCACTCTCAAACATAATTGTACTCCTCATAGTTTGCATCTAAATATGCAGCGACATATAGGCTAGAATGGATATAATATCTCTTTGATCCATTTAACTGACTTTCCTTATCAAATGTCTTCTATGCTGGCTGCCTTTTAATAAAATCAATAAAATTATGTTAGAATTTTCTGTCACTATTAATGATGATCAGTTACTGATGATCAGTAGTGGAGGACTATATACTTTTACATGGTCCCCTTCAAGTCCAAATGATTGAAGAGATCACACTTTACTGGTCTGTGAAACCCGTACAATTGTATCTAGGTTGAAAATCATTTTTTTCATGAATTTTTTGAAGTTTCTCACTTTTTATAACTTATAGCATTCATGATCCTTTCTTAGTACCCCTTCAAATAGTCTACTTTCATGTTCTTCTGTCCTCAAATTTAGAGCACCAAAAATTTGTTCTTTGTTTGTATTATTCCTAAATGCTAAAATTTAGTGGTACATTATATCTATGTATATATGTATGTATGTTTGTATATATATATATATATATATTCTCATTTTATCTGGCAATGACATGAACAGTTCATCCTCTTGTCTCTTTAAATACATATCATCGAAGCTGGCGCATAAACAGTTAGGCTAACAAATAAAGGCAACTTGGCAACTTACAAGAACAATAGAGGACAAAGACATCTCTACACTGCGTAGTTGACTGATGAAAATGTAAGCAATGCATTGCTGTCTAATGTTACTATAGATAATATTTGCATTATAGGATGCTTTATCCTTTGAAAGGATCAATTTCTATTTTGGTCTTTTTCCTTTTTTTGATATCTCATAAGTTATGTTTGTAAAGATCATATATTTATGAAGCATGCTTTATACATCCAAATTTCATTTTCTGCCATAATTACTTCAATCTTTCGTTCTATTTGTCCCTCAAATATGCATACACCGGATAGACTTGCTTTTGAGTTAGGGACTTAAGGCCCGACAAAGTTTAATACGACAGCAACCAACTTTTTCCGCGAGTTTAAACTTCAAAAGGTTTACTACATCTCTAATAGAGTACCATATTTTGAAATTTATTGCTGTTATAATTAGGGGATAAGTATATCATATTTTGAGTATAAAAGTCCAATCATGGCCCAAACAAATTTGATATAACTATCAATATATTATTTTACATGGATTTCTTTATTTTCTATGTTTAATGATAATATAAATGCTGCAAGATACCTCAATCAAAGACATGCCAATTTTTCCAAATTATCATAAAAAGTTCTGTCATTTCTACATTTTAGACTTCATTTTCTATTACAAAAAACAATTCGTGTCCCCAATTTAAAAATTTATTTGAAGATTTTTTTTAAATGCATGAATTTACTAAATCAAAAAAATTTTAAAATATGAAAACTAAGATTCTTACAATAATATTTGTATTTTTTCCATTGTCATATACATGCTACATATTTATTATTAGCTCAATAATATCAATTATTGCTTATCTAATTCAAATTACAATCTCTCTCTTTTCAGCCTACTACTGTTCCAAACATACATGCATAAAAAATGGCAGTGCAATATCAAGTGCTTAAAGAAATTAATGATGGAACTCAAAGCTGGACTACAAAGGTTTGCATTCATGAAATGAGACGTCCACAATCTTCAAAGAATAGTAAATCAACTTACCAACACTTAATCTTGCTTGATGAAGAGGTATTATTTCATCTATAGTTGATATTAGCATGAAAACTAATATCCTATTATATTATTAATGCAAATGCTTTGTTTCTTCAATATAGGGGACAAAAATGCAAGCAACAATTTTCAATGATGACATCAATATATTTGCTTCAAGAATCACACAAGATTGTACATACTACATATCAAATGGTCTCATAAAAAAAAATTCCACCGCAGTATAAACTTGTTGAGCATGACTATCAGATGATCATAAACAATTATACAAAAGTAGAAGTGGTTGAAGAGGCATCCATCATCAGCACACAAAAAAAGTATAATTTCACCCCTCTCAAATCCACTTCCATTGATCCTAACTCAACAACAACAACAGGTATCAATCATCCAATGTTTCAAATATATCAGTAGCTTTAATCCCTAACAATACTTTCTTGCTTTTTAGATATCATTGGCGTTGTCTTGGATATTCTCCCAAAAAAAACATTCAAGAGGAAATGGGACAACAAAGATGCATTAATTCAAGAAATAGTTGTCGTTGATTCAAAGTATATTTTTCACATTCTCAAAATCTTATTACTTTTCAATGTATACATATTTTTAAAACTTTCCAAAGATACCCATAAAAAATACTAACTATAAAACTTTGTTATTGTATAGTTTGGAGCCTATATTTCTATCTGCCTGGGACAAATTCATAGAAGATGAATGTAAAACAATATTTGAAATCTTACTATCCAGGCCAGTCATTGTCGCCACAAATCTAGCTCCAAAAGAGTTTAGAGGTATGAAACAAAAATGACTAAATTAATTTATAATATCTACCTCATTTCTAATAACAATTTTAAGATAAAATATATAGTTATTTGAATACTACTGTTGATTCATAATACTTACAATTTTTAAATTATGTTTATGTCTAATAATATTTTAATCGATGTTTTCATCATCAATTAAGGAAGAAGGTCATCATCAAATATTCTCATTAATCTGACCATACCCGAAGCAGAAGAAATGCTTTCATTGTCAGTATTATCTTAACAAAAAAACATTATACATGCTTAAATAAAAAAAATCAAACTAACTAATTATTTTTTGCATTTTACAGCTCTATACAAAAAAAAGAAGTATTGGATGATATTGTTTCAAAGAAATCATACTTACAACCACCAAAGCCAAAAGATTTAGAAACAACATCGATCCAGAAAATTATGGATTCTGGAGAACTTGTATGTATCTATTTACTCCATTTTATTATCTATTCTACATGTATAACATCATAATTATATTATTATAGGGTAGCATTCATTGGATCAAAGGTTCAATTACAAGCATACCAGAAAACCAACAGTTCTGGCATATGGCATGTAGTCATTGCAAAAAAAAGACACAAGAAACGTATGGTTCATCATTTATATGCCTTAATTGCAACAAATTAGACATTGCAGTACCAAGGTATGCTAATAACGTAGACAAATTATGTACTTTACTTTTATAAATCAAAACACATACTAACTTTCATTAAACTATAGATGCGTTATCAATGTTGAAATTACGGACTCAACCACGTCTATTCTAGCAACGCTCTTTGAAGATGAAGCACAAAAAATATTCTCTTGTACAGGAGAACATATTATGAATACTCCAATGAAGGTGATTTTATTTCAATAACCTTTGTAATTCTCAAACATGATCTATTCAAGATGTTTTGAAATATATTATTTAATTTTTATCTTTATTTTCATTTGTAGGAAAATCATGATCAACTCAAAATATGGATGAAAAATTGTCAAGACAAGATTTTTCTTTTCTGCATCAAAGTACAAGAACATCAAAGCGGTCAGAGAAGGGCCATTATTATCACATCACAAAAGAATGAATAGCTTTCAATTTGTTTATGTAGCAAAAACGGTATTTTTTCATCTATCCAATCATTTACATGTCCATTCATTCTAATTAAAATAACTACCCAAGGATAATTATAAAACTCTAAATGCTTTTACAACTCTTGCCTAACTCATTATTCAGTCAAATTAAGTTCCTAATTAACATAGCCAATCACAAATTGCATTAAAAAAAAAAAGAAGAGAAAGGCCTATTAGACTCATAACACTATTATGTCACTAACTTTAAAAGTATTACTCATAGTAACATTTATAATTATGGTACTTGTTAATCCCTTCCTAAAATGTTGAAATGTTGTATCCTTTGTAGGATCAAAGCCAATGGCATATGAAGACAAAGATAGCCGCAAAACTGCAAATTTGAAACGCTCATGTTGGTCACTTTTTGATTTCTTATGATGGTCATTTTGTAATAGGTTGGATGTATTTAACCAGTAGCAACATGTAAATTTATGAATGGTGGGATTTATACAATCCTTGTATCTATTACTTTTGCTTTATATTCTGTAAAGAATTACCACATACATATTTACTAATGGAAAACTTTTAATCTGAGACTTTTCTTTCAGTCTTTCACTACCTATGATTTACCAATATCTATTCCTATAGCTCATCAATTTGTCCTCCCAAAGGTATGCACAAAAGAATCTTTACTAGATAGCTTGTATCTCTATTTTATTGCTTTACATCATATACTTTCCGTGCATGATGACAATTCTTCCCTTTCATTTATGACAGTTTCCTTTTTATTACATATTAAACACAACGTCTCATGTATTTTATCTCCCTAATCATATTATTATTAATTTCATGTTCATCTCAATTCATATTTCATCTCAATCTACTTTTATGATTACCCAATGACTGTTCGTCTTGCATTACAAACCATAACTACATTGTATTGGATATGGTTTCTCCACTATTATTTTTTATGTACAGAAAAACATCAATCTCTCTCTCTATCTCCTCATCTTCCTATGCCTATAGATTATTCTCTTTTGAATTTATCGCTAACTTCATCCTTTTCCTATGTTAGACAAAGGTTGAGCTTTGCCAATCTGAACATACATGACAATTCACATTTTGCCTTGTTCATAGTGCATACGCCCTCAGAGCTCAATATGTAAGTGCTCTTGTACGTTGTTTTATCTTTTTTTTTTTTTTTTTCCTTCCTTATTTTTCCCTTTCCTTTTTTTATTTTATGAATTTCAGATTCTTGGAATTTCATCTCTTCCAAGTATGCAGACAAGATACCTGAATTTCTTGAACTCTACTTTTTTTTTTTCTTAATTTTAATTGTCTATTTGGTAGCTCCTAGAATTTATGTTTTGCAAGATCCTTGAAATCCTCATATCAAAATCCTCGTTCGCAGTTTGCCCATTTCATGTAAAACTTCTTCTTCAAGGAAAATTTTAGTTAACTTAACAGTACAATACAATCTTTGTATGTATATGAGTGTATACAAAGTATACATCATTAGTGATTCACCCCACAATACACAGTATATTCATTTCCTGCTAGGACATATATAATACCATCAGCATCACTATTCTTATACTTTCAGCTGATGTCAAAGCTTTATTTTTCAACCGTAGGTCCTTTCAAAAGGTGAAAACCAAGCAAAACTATGCATTTTTTTTCTCTTTCATGAATAGCTTCCAATATTTGTATAATACATTTTAAATCTATTTTGTTAGTAAATAAAACAATGTTGTACATATGTATCTAACATTATTCTATCCCACCTATATGTTTACAAGATGATGTATCAGTCATGGACCAACTGGACTCTCGGTGGGAAACATTTTGCATGTACCATGTATAGAAGAACCAATAATATACTTTTTTAGGAATAATTTACTTCTTTACCCAACTTGATCTTTCTTTTGTAGTTTTATAATCACATGGTAACAAACTCAATTGAACTTGACTAAGAATTTGAGATTTTATAATCTTTCTTATGGTAAAACTAGGAAATAATTGAGTGGGACAAAATATTAGCAAATTAACAAAAAAATTACATGCAGAGAAATCGGTATACAAAAATGTTCAATCACAAGCCCTGCAATCAACAACTGTATGTACACATTTATCATTCTATTTAATCTCATTACCTTTTCCCTCTTTTAAGCGTCTTGTGAACAGATTTACTTGCTTGATAGTACTATTCAAACAAACCTTTTTTCATTCTAAAAGTTCAGTTACATAGACTTCTGCCCTGCCTACATGCCTTGCCTGGATGTTGTCAAGCCAAAGGGTGCAAAGTACTTTTCTCTAGAGGTCTGCATATTGCTTCCTGCATTGTAAATTTGAAATTCTTAGTATTTCGGCCATATAACTCCTCTTTTAATCCCTCTTCTTTTCTTTTCTCTTATTTTCCCTAGCTCTGCATGCTCATGTCACTTCAACATTACACGAAGGCAGTTTCATCTATGCAAAGGTCATCATTGTTGGAAAAATCCAGGCATAAGCCTCAGGGACGAATGAGGGCTATTAAGTGACAACTTCTACAGATGGTCAGCTTGTTAGTGCACCAACAGTAATTTTCTATATCTTCTGGTTTTTTTTTTCTTATTGTTTGAATTTGATGTATTTTGTAACTTCACTCTCTTTGTTACAGTTGAAAGTTGCCAAAAGTGAAAATTCTGTCCCACGTAATGGAAGGTGGAACTACAACAAGAAGGTTCTTTTTTTTTTTTTTTTTTTTCATGTTTTTATACCCTTCATTGTGTTATAATTGATTCTCATGTTGACTTCGTCGCTTTGGTATAGATTATTTTCACCCATACAGATTGTAAATTGGGTTATAGTTAATCTTTTTGCTTGATGCGATACAAGCTATCTTTCTCGAGAGCTTATTAATTGTGGAAGAAACAAGGGCATTGTAAGTTATGTTATCATGCATAACAGCCTATTTGCTTCACAGGACACTATGTTTCATCCTTAGCAACAACATTTATTGATTTGGAGAAGCTATGGATCCCATCTTTAAAAGATCATTCGATATCAACTGCAACTGTTGGTTCCTTAACATATATAGGTGCCACAAGTCCACCTATATAGGTCAGACTTCATATATGTAGGGGTAAATCAACCTTCATATTATGAATTTTTTGGATTTTTTTTTTAAACATGCACCTTATTTTGATGTTTGAAGATTTGTAACCATTGCCCATTGGTTATGAGGATAATAACCAGCGCACCCATCCACTCGTGCACACATGAAAATCTGTTTAAAACTATGATTCGGGCATTACATAGATATAAAATGAAAGTTGAAATATTTTCTTTCAATTCTAACAATTCAAGATTTTGAATGACTGGTATTTTTCTTCCGTTTTGGCTTTTGTTTATGCCTGGTATTTTTTGGATTTCTCAGGGTCAAAATAATAGGACTAAACAGCCTCATCGTTGATGAGCTGGATGCTGGGGATGGTGGGCGGGTAAGATCTCTAACTTTTTAATTGCTTAAAAGTTACCATCTGGATTTATTATTAATACTTTCTTTAAGGTATGTTGGCGTATCCGATGGGTTTTTTCCATTTGGTTCTCTCCATGAAAATTTTGAGTGTGGTGGTTTTTAAATCAATTCTTTGCAGGATGCTAATTTGGATTCATTTGGAGACATATAGTAGTAGTTTATGAGGGAACTTAATGCTTCATATTTGAGTTTTAAAGTATAATGGTTATTTTCTTAGCGCACACTAATGGTTGTTATGGAAGGCAGATATTTTCAATGCTACAAGGGTTTTTTTCTTAGTATGCACTGATGATAGTCATGGAAGGGAGATATTTTAAATGTTCCACATTCCATCTGTGAAGTTTTTTTACCAATAATGAGTGAAGTTTTTTCACCAGTAATAAAGCTTATGGCCGCATAAGTTTTTTTTTTTTTCTTTTCTTTTCTTTTTCTTTTTCTTCACCATGGTAGATTGTGTTATTTTAATGTGCTAATTGGCTTTGGCTGCTTATTTTCAGTTTTTTCCTTCTTTCATGTTTCATTTAAAAAAAATGGTTTGCCAAGATTCATCTATGTTTCTGAAGACAACTTAGCAATTGCAAACTGTTAAGGGTAAATATGCAATGGCAAATTTTTTTCCTCGATTAATAATTAATAATGTGTCTGAAAATTACATGTGTTACCTGATGAAACTGAGACTCAACTAAATATTCCTAATATATGTATATGTTGTACAATTTTATTTTATTTTGTGAAAACTTGCTTTATCTTAATATTAATACTATATGTAATTGTTTTTGGTTACTGCAGTTAGTATATGTATAATGTATATTTTATATAACTTGGTTATTCGAAGAAGTTTGATTGGTCTTGATAGAATAAGTATCTGAATATTGTGGCATGTCCAATGAAACTATGATAAGTTCTCACTGCAGGAAATGCATACATTGTCTAATGTATGAAGATCACATCATTTTCGCCTTTTAAAAAACTGAAATACTCACATTAGATACTTAGAAATAAAATTAGAGACGACACCCCTCTCTTTTGTCTCATATGAAAATAAATCAGTTGATTTATCCCCAAACCTACACCATCTCTGAAACCATAAAAAACTTGGAGAATATGAGCTCCATACATAGCAACAAACACAACATGAGTGCCATATCTTTCATGTCCCAATCTGCATACCCTTCATTCAACAATTTGCAAAGAGGGATAGTCCCATTAATGTAATTCAAAAGTTTTAGCTGATTGTGACCATTCTAAATAATAAGTTCAATCAAATGACACCCAAGTTATTCTCCCTAACAAATTTTCAACAGTAACCCGGCCTCAGGGTGTCACTTGAACTCAACACTTGTAGAAACAGAGTTGCAGGTCATTATCATTTAAGCAAAACAATCCCAATTAACTACAACAGTGTAAAAAACTAAGAAACAGCTCAGATCTCAACCTAACCAAACAACCCAAAACAATAACAAATATTATTGCAGTAATCATAAAGACTCTATAAAGTTGCAGCAATAGGCACACAACCTTGTATTGATCACGCAATTTTTATTATAAAAAAACAAAACAAAACATAAAAGATAACCTGGAATAAGCAACTACTCAATCAAACTCATTAGTTTGGACAGTTATCACCAGAAAACAAACAATAATCAACACACCCCTCTCTTGTGTCATATGAAAGGTGTTTAATTATCATTTTTTCTCATTAACTCATATCAAATTTTTTGGCATGTTTCCTCATTCATTTTTAGGTAAAACACAAATTATCTTCTTGGGCTAAAAACACTCATACAGTCATTCTTTCCCTCAAAGGGAGATGTACTAAATATTAGATCAATTAGAGACCTGAAATTATTATAAAGAAAATTAGAGATATGAAATCAGTTAGCTCCTTTGGAAAGTTGTGGAGAATTGAGTCAGCTGCTGACTCAATTTGAATACAAGGTAATGGGTAATTACTTGATGAAAATAGGTTTAGCATATTAAGCTTACTTAGAATGGTTTTTTCTGCATGAGGGGAATCTTTGAGTTGCAAGATGTAGTTGATATAGTGAAGGAAATTGTATAGCATTTAGAAATATCGTTTCTTGTAATTTTTAAAAATCCAAAAAGGAAATAGTTAACCTGCTATTTTCATTATATTTATTTTATTTTTAATTTTAATTTAAGAACTTGATGCAACAATCTCGAGAATAAAAAAGAATAATAAGGACCGTTATATTTAGTTTTGATTGGATGGAGAAGTATTCACCTTAGATCATTTCTGAATTTTCATTTTATCAATCATACTTGCAAATAATAAAAGATTTTAAAGATAAATTGCAAACACTATAATGACTTACTTTTTTTTTATTCACCAAGCAAATGTTTTACCGAAATGAACTTCAAGTATAATGTCATTTAAGGCCATTTCATCTTGCAGGCAGCAATAGGCGGTGAATGGTTGATAGGTGAAATATGGATAAACTATTGTATGCTTTAATGGAGAAAAATAGAATAAAAAATAAAAAAAACACTTCGGTTAATGCTTCTCAATTTCTACCAAAACACTTCGGTTCACGTTGTGTTAATGCATCTCAATTTCTACTAAAACACTTCGGTTAATGATTCCTTTTGTGTATTTTTTTTTTATGGTATTCTTCAATTTTGTTTGTTCTTTTTTAACTAATGGTTTGATTGTGCATTTTTTCCATATATATATATATTTATTCAATGGATAGTTTGTATTTTACTTTGGTGAATTTGTGAATTTGAAGCTCAAAATCTCAAATAGTCAAATGATTGACATTCCTTTGTTTTTATAATCTTCTATTGATAAACTCAAACTTCTCTAAGTGTCTGTACATCTGAATATAATTTCCATATCTTCAGATTCAATTTTTCCTCGTTTTCTTTTAAAAGCAATCTTATAAATTTTATGTACGCTGCTTATGGACCCCCACAGTTTAATATATGGATAATATCTGAACTGAAAATTCCTTATTACTAACATTCAGAAATCTATGTGAACTGAAATTTCCTTATTAGTAACATATGGAAATCTCAAACTCTACTTTTTTCTTTGCATACTCTTTGGTTTCTTGGTAATCTGCCCTTCTCTAACCAGTATTTAGAATTTTATTCCAAAACATTTTTGTAGGAAAGAAAGAGATGGAGAGTGAGTGTGAGAGAAATGGTGTTTTCACGTTCAGTGATGAGCATTTGGGTGAGATGAGTGGGTTGAAGAGAGAAGAGATACCATTCAGGTGTTGTGTGGGTGCACTAGCCAAAGCTTTGGAGATGTTGCAGAGAGGGTTAAGGTTTTTGCTTCAGGTGACTGAGATCAGCCGTGAATGTACTCCTGGCTGTCAGGAAGGTTAGAACCATTTTATTTTATTTTTTACTTTGGCTTTTTTTTTTTTTTGCTTATTATTTTCTGATCTATTTGGATACTTGATTTTCTAAGTGGCCTAATAATATATGTGACATGAAAATTCTTATCTGTTTATGCTTCCATACTTTGGTTTTTAAGATAATGATATTGTGTGACATAGATAGTGACTACTACTGATATTAGTGACTACTACTTTATGAATACATGTATGCATGCACTATTGTGGTCATATTACTTATTTTCTTATCTTTTGGATTACATGCTGCTGTCTGTTTCTCTACTTTCCAACAGCTTTGTCATACCTCAAGATGTGCCAACACTGATTCCCGTTTAAGAGATTGCTTCTCTAGAACCAGGTCAGACAACAAAGCAAATTCTTCAGTTTTATTTTCATCAATAGCTTGCTATATTTTGTAATAAGAAATGATAACCTGTTAACTTGCGGTCAGACATTGATTATTTTATAAAATCAATTTCCTTGGTTACAGATGCCCTTATGGACAATGGCAGCTACAAGGAATGCCAGTCGTCTTCTTTTTTTCTTTCTCCATAACAGTCCAACTTTATCAACTACTTTTCAACTTGGAATGTAAGACTTCTCGCATTCAATTTTGGACACATTTTAATATCAATAGTTTTGATATTAGATGAACAACGATTCTACCTTGAAATGTACATTTTGTGGCATAGAAATGTATAATTCTCCATAAGGATTAATTATTTTTTTATTGTGAACTGAGTTGGTCGCATAAGAGGTGGGAATGTAAAATGTTATAATTTAGATAAAACCATATCATGATTAGCATATTTGTCAAATATGAAATGCAGGCCACTAATACTATCACTTTAGTAACAACTACGTGCAACGCACGTACCCATTACTAGTTCTTTATAAATTGTGAGCAGATCTTGTCAAAAAAGACAAAAATAAAAAAAGGAAGCAAAGCAACAAAAAAAAAAGTACTAGTGCCACATCCTAGTCAGAAAAGAAGAAAATGAACATCTTTATCCCATATGACACAAATTCTAACTAAAAAAAGCTTCAGCTACCTTCCTCTCAATGAACAGATTCTAAGAGAAGGGGTGGGCAAATGACAAAAGAAAACTCAAGAAAGTAAATTAAAAGAAATTATTTTATTACAAGAAACAGAAGAGTTAAAATGTGTTTCATACATTGATTTTGTTAGATTGTATGGACTCAATTCATCAGATGATGTAATAAATTGATTAATTTCTTTATTTATCAATAATATCATGCTTTCCTTTCAAGAGATGAATTGTGTTTTTATTACTTAATGCACATGACCAATACATATGACATGATGGTTCATGAGTTGAACTGGATCCCATTAGTATATTAGATGTGATATATGTGTATAGATGAGATCCACACACGGGAGACATGTGTCACAAATTTTATACTTAAATATCTTCACAACTGGTGATGAGACTGAGCATCTCATCTGATAAGGTTGCAGCACTTTGATCACTATGAGATAGTGTGATTTGTCTCGATCATCAGAATGTAAGATTCTAGATCATGGTGCCGGTACATTGGATGTATTGAAGGACCATGAGAAGCACCTTATGTAATATTGTCTCGAGTTTAAGGTTTGCTCTGATAATTTCCTAGCAATAGGCTCTCAATCTTGAGACATTGATTGGTACACCCCGACCCGAACTAATCGTGATTAAGGATAATTAATTGTGATTAATGCTAATTAAGCATGGATAATTGGATTAACTAAGGTTAATGACCCAAGAGAGATAAATCGGTCTCAAATGACACATTAAGCCTAATGAAATGGATTTGAATGAAATTGAATGGATTAAGATGAGTTTAGACTCAAACAAGGTAAGCCAAGGAATTTTTCGTAAATACGGATTTTCACGTATTTCGTCAAATACGGAAATTCTTGATACCAACGTGTGTATCTCGAAGAGTTCGTCAACTTTCATAATAGACGCGATTTCATTAGACCTAAAATGGACCAAATGAGGAATCATTTGACTCTAAATGTAAATAAACCAAATAAGAGGGGGGTTAGGTGTTAGAGTTGCTTATATTAGAATGAAATGGATGAAAGGGTGGTTCATTCTTTCATTTCCTTCCCCTTGAAGCTCAAGAACCCTAGAGTCATTTCTCATTTTCTCTTCCATACCTTCATTAAGTGTGAGATTAGGAGTGTTTGAGTGGTCTTTGAAGAAGGAAGCATCAACTTCATCTTCTTCCCCAAGCAAATCCACCATTGTTGAAGAGAAAAGCTTGAGAGGGATCTCAAGGATCATTTCCTTTGAGCTACAAGTGAGTATTTAGAGCCTTTAATGAATTTCCAAGTCACAAAGAGTGATTAGGCATGGATTCTAGTATAGATAGCTTATGGGTTGTGTATTTTGGTGTTTTATGAAATAGGGTTTGAAATTGGAAGATTGGGTCTCAAGCCAAACTAAAGCAAAGAGGGCTTTGAGTTAATAGCTTCCAAAGAGGCAAGCATAAGCATCCTTTGTGATTAGTATTAATTATTGTAGAAGCTCATTGAGTTTCTATGTGTTTTATGGAGTTTTTATTGAGTTTTGAGATTATTATGAATGCTTAATGAAGTGATTAAGGGATGATTAGAAATGTGATTATGAATGAATGTGATTGGATGATGTATGAGGGGGAACAGGAGGTTCCAATCTCTTATGCAGGTTGTGGTAGTGTAATGGAGAAAAGAAGTAGAAGAAGAGTGAATGGTTCAGAATTTCGGAGTGAAATTTTGAAGCGTTCGCTCGAGCGAATAGTAGGTTCGCTCGAGCGAACGAGGTTCTGTTTGGACGAAATTAGGTTCTGAAGAGTTCGCTCGAGTGAACATTTAGTCCGCTCGAGCGAACATGGTTCTGTGTGAGTCTGCTCGAGCGAACAGTGGGTCCGCTCGAGCGAACCTGATACTGGCCCAGTGATATAAGTTAGTGAAAATTTAGTCTGTTAGAGTCCGGTGAATTTTGAGTTTTGGATTTTTACGAGAATTTGGAGTACGATCCCGATTAGTTTTAAGACTAATCATGGGTTAAACTAAATTATTGAGAATTAATGGTGTTTTAAGAAGGTTCCTTGAACGAACCATAATCGATAATGGCCTAAGCTCCATGGGTGATAATTACGGAGACTAGAAATGCACATATTAAATATATAAATGTGATGTCCATCAAGAATAACACGTGCATTTGGAAACCAACGGTTACACCCGAATGGTTGTTTAGGATGGAGATAGGATTGGAATGAGATTGAGTAAAATCATATGTGGTTAGTATTACTCTCATTGTGTCATTGTGATCAATTTAATGAGATTGATATTATTGCCGTTCCTTTCCTTTGTCATGAAAGGAATTATTGAATTGAATTGGATCCATGAGTGGATTTCTTACTGAATGTTGTCGATCATTGAGTCTGGCACTACCTAACTATTGTATTAGAAATCTAAAGTGAGTTCAATGAATAATGAATGACTAATCCTGCTGCAGCAGATGGATATTGGGGTGTTCCGGAGCTCCATGGTGATGCTAGTTGTCCCTGGCCCGGACACTAGTAAGTCCCACCAAATTCCGATCGTATCTTCGGATATTGATTGATGCCTTCCATTGGAAGATGAATCTTCCCTTTGAGGGGAGATGGTAAATGAAAATGATAATCCTTCCTTTGAGGGAAGATGGAAATGAAATGAATGAAATACAATTTAATGAATGCTATGGTAGTTGCCAATTGGTACATGCATACTGACTGTTATTGTCTATTATTGTTATTGTAGAATTGTCTAGATTTCTCTAGCATTGAAATTGTCATTATTACAATATGAATGTATTGATATACTATTGCAAGAATTGTTTATACATTGTTGAACCGTCGTGTTCATTAGTATTATTGATGGCATTACAGGCCCGATTGCCCCTGCCGGTATTGCAGCGCCCCCGGCGCCAGCGGAGGAGACCGCTCCGGTTCCTCCAGGAGGTCTGATAGAGTGGAACCGGCGGGATACCATCTGATTTGGTATTCGAGTGCGAATTGGGAGTTGAAACGTTTTGTGAAACGTTTTGAGTAACTGTTAATAGATTCATTTTGGAATGTAATTAACATTTTGGAAATGTAACTAATGAGCATCTGCATAGTATTTTGAATATGCAGTGTTTGATAAATGTATATTGAGAACGATACATGTATAAAAACTTTCTTTTGTACACATGTAAATGTTAAGTTGTTATTGTCAAATATATATTGTTTTCGCAAAAGTTTTATATTTAACAGGTACTTTGAGTATGATATCCCTTGTGGATTTCGTTTTAACTTCGGTTAACTCGGGGTTTACGGGAGAAAGTATGGGGATCACGGTTCGGGTTTGCCGGGTTCTCGGGCCCGGGTCGTGACATTGATGAACTCAAGTTTCTATTTATTCATTTGCTTTGAGTCACCAATAAGTGAGGGCAATTGTAAGTTAACACCTCGGTGTCTTGTGTAAGTGGTAGTAGGACTGTAGGAACATTCAATGGTCAAGATGAAATCTATCTATATTATCCCCTTGTGCCAATTAATGGATTTGTCATTAGTAAGTGCGCACCCATCTCGATTAAGAGTTAATTGGATGGTACTGATGATCACTGTGATTAATTGGGTCTCAAGGATAACAAGATGTTGATTTAAATTGGTGGGACAATTTTAGTCCAATTAATCCAAGGATACTGATAGAGGGGCCTACTTGTGGTAATCGAAAAGTTTAGGGTCTTCATTGTAATTCATTCCTTAGATTGGAGTGCAATTGCATTTATATAGTGGTATTATTTGCAATTAACTGTGGGCCCGGATTGCACATGAGATGTGGGGTCCCAGTTGGAGCTAACTTTCTATGGAATCCCTAGTAGTCCCCATGCTAGCCCAAGTTAATAAGATACTAATCCTACTTGAACTCTAAGAGGAAGGAATTAGAAAGTTACCATTTCTATTTGAAGTAGGACTTTTAATAGTGGTAATAGTTAACTTACTCATTGTTGTGGAAGTGAGACTTCTATAGCAATTAGAAAAGAGAAAGTTGCTGATTATTATGGAGTAGGACTTCTAGTTAATTAGTAAGAAGAGGAGTTGCAAATAGTTATAAAAGGAGACAAAAGGGGGCTGGAGTCCAACCTTGGAATTCACGCCCAACCCCCTCTTTTGTGCAATAGTTGCACACTTCTCTCTCCTCTCTTTCTTTTCTAGTTTCTAGGAGTTTCTAGTAGAGTTGTCTCTTGAAGTTTCTGTTGCGACCCGGGACCGGGTTCCCGAGGGGCCTAATCCTGGATCGGGACTAAAGATAAATTATGTGGATGATGAATGAATGATACACAATTCTATGAATTAATTTAAATCAAAACGTATACGAGTTCATCAAAGATGCCACTCGTACACGCGATTTCCCACAGGTGCTCGCGGTGAGGATATCACACTAACATGAATATTTCTTTTAAGTGCGGAAGCGTGTAGCAAATCCAATTCATACATTCATGTTCAAGACAACAAGATTAAAACATAATTAACACCAGTATCAAAATGAGCAATGATCATTAGCTATTTCCCAAAAGAAAGTTAAAGTTTACAGCAATGTCATTTAATTACAATTCCCAAAAATAGAGGCCAACAAAGGCCAATAAAAACAAAATATCAAGTTCCAAAAAAAAAAAGGTTAATTCCTAACCCAAAATGTTACGTAACTTAAACACCCAAATGTCTAAACGACATCATCGGCGTGCCACTCAACTAGACGTTGCGGTTCTCCGACCGCCTCCTCGTGCTCCTCATCAGGATTACCGACAACAAGACCTGAGTACCAAAACAAGGGTCAAACACGATGGTTTGGCAGGTGGGTGAAAAGATAATACAACAATTGAAATTACATTGGAAAAACATTTAAACATGTTAAAACAATAGATTTCATGAAAGAAAAAGGATTATCTATTAAAAAACATATATGAGATTTAAAACAAGTAAGGTATCCAAGGAATTTAGGAAACAACCAATATGGCAACCACACGAAGTTAAGTCCTCTATCACCGAAGTGACATGAGCAAAACGGGATGTTGACCTCAGTCACCGAAGTGAGGAGATGCAACATAAGTAACATGTATATATGCATAATAAATACGGGACATGACCACGGTAGCGAACTTGGTATCGGAACCACAGTAGCAATCTGCGGCATCGGGATAAGACCACGATAATAACCGGATAGCGGGATCTAAACTGCAACTGGTGGGATGGGAGGGAGATCTCCAAGTCGGTGGATCAGACCAACAAGGTTATCCAAGCTTAGTGGTGCCGACTCATGGGTTAAATCACATAAAACAAGGCATGTACAAAATTCATATGATGCACTATATAAACGGGCGGGACGGGGTGCTCCAAGGCACAAATTTCATTTCAAACGGTAAGTGCATATCGGGATTAGCAAAAAGCTACAGTTGCAAGTTCAATATTTTCGGAAATGATAAATCATAAATCATGAAGTTCGGGACAAGTATCGGGATTCGAAATTTGATCAAAGTGAATAAAGGTCCCGTATGTCAAATTTAATAAAAATTGGCACTCCTTTGAGTTTGGAGACATTCCGGGCTCTTTATACACCTTAGAATTTTTAAAACTTCAAATGAAAGCTTGTGATTCGGTTTCTCTTTTCAAATGGGTGCTAAACAATGGTTGCAAGTTTTTCCATCACCATAGGGTTCCCAACAAACACCTCTCAATCATATAAACATTTCATTTTTGCTCACAGAATAGTCCCAGGTGAATAGTGCTGGTCGCGCGAGCGGACAGGAAGTTCGCTCGAGCAATGAACTCTCTGGAATGGTTTTCTGGGAGGTTCGCTCGAGCGGATAATGGGTTCGCTCGAGCGGACATGTTTGCTCAAGCGAACAAATAGTTTGCTCGAACTAACAAGGTTCTGTGAGAGACCTGATACAATTCTGGGAGAGTTCGCTTGAGCGATTAAGTGGTTTGCTCGAGCGAACATGTTGGCTCAAGAGAACAAATAGGTCGCTCGAACTAACAAGGTTCTGTGAGAGCTTCTGATGTGATTTTGGGAGTGTTCGCTCGAGCGAAAGAGGGTTCGCTCGAGCGAACTGTCTACTGGAATGGTTCGGAACCTGTTCTGGACACTTCGCTCGAGCGAACTGCCCAGAACTCGGTTCCGGCACATTTTTGCTCCCTTTTATTTCCACTTCTTACAATTCATATGAGTTACATTTCCACTCCAACATAGGAGGCTCCAAAACTCCTTTCTAACATCATTCAAACTCCACAACAACACTTCCATAATCATCAACGAAGACACCTTCTACTTCTAATCACATTCAGCCACAAAGAGGAGAGAAAATCCATAATCATAAGGATTCATTTAAACTTCAATCAAGCAATAAATGAATGCTAACAACCACATTTCCAAAACATTAAATGAACTAATAAGACTCATTAATGTACATTTATTTCAAGTCAACGCAAATCAATAATACTATGAAATATATGTTGAAATCATCAATGCATTTCATTAAAATCATTCAAAGCTCAAAATATCAAATCATCCACTTGCCTCAAAGTCTCTAACAAGCAATTCAAGCCCTAAACAAGCTATTCAAGCCAAAGGTCACAATCTATACAAAACCCTCAAAACAAACCCTAAAATGGGTCAAACAATGAAATAGGAAGAGAGAGCTCGCAATAATGAAAATGGGGCTTTTTAAGGACTAGAAGAACGCATATCTAAGAGATTAGGAAGAGAGCTTACTTGGAAGGTCTCCAAATGGAGAGAGCTAGCCCAAAGCAAGTCTTGGAGATGGTGGTTTTCTTCAAAATGGTGTCAATGGGAAGCTCTCAAGATGGTGAGGAGGATGATGAAGTTCATTTTTTCAAGAGATACAAGGTTGGTGGGAGATTGAGTGGTGGAAAACAAGAAGAAGAAAGGGAAAAAGGAGAAAGAGCCCTAGTAGAAGAAGTTGTGCTGGAAAAAGAGAAAGGAAGGGGAAGGGTTCTTTTATAGCAATTACAAGTGGGCTCCACTACTAGGAAACTTTGTGGGGTCAAAATCATGGCTTTCGAGACTTCAAATGAATTTGACGAAGAAGGAAGAAATGATCGTCGAAATTTCTAGTTTTAAAAAAGTATATGTTTTGCGGGTTTTGGGAATATCAAATATTGGGTCCAGATTTAGTATAAAAAGACTGTTATGCCCTCAATGCAATGGAAGTCGGGTTTCGGGATTCGGGACGGAAATGGGATCAATATGAAAGTTGAAGAGATCAACGGGATTAGTAATAGGAGATAAAATCACCGATCATAAAAATCTCGAATAATCTCCCAAGTAAAGCAAGGTCATAAAAGGAACCCCCTAAGGGCCCCAGTAATCACAAAGGCACTCAAAATTCCTCAAATCTATAACAAAGCTATTTTAAACCCAAACTAAACCAAAATCCACTAAACACACTTAGAACTAACACACAACTTAATCAACACTAATCGAGGTCACTCGGGTCGGGGTCTTACAGTTTCCACCATCTTTCTTGAGAAAAAAGATCTGATAGCGGGTTATAGCGTGGAAGACAACAAGGTCCTGGAGATCCCAAATTGCTTCAAGAAGAGTTCTTGATCAAGTTGTTTGTCTTCTTCTCCATTAGAGCACTATCTGGCTTCAAAGGTAAAATCTGCTTCTCTACTTGTTGTGGATTACTTTGTTACAAGGTGCTGCTGGTTTTCTATCTTTTAGATAGGCTATATTGCTGTACATGATTGATGAGACTGAGGGATTGCATCCTGGATATGGTTTATGGCCTTATGGGTACTTTACCCCTGAGTCAAGTGGGTCAAAAGTTTTGAAAATCTGTCCATGAGGCCCACCTACTTCCAACAGATTCTATGAGAAAAGGACTAACTTCCTTTGCCAACCCGTAAGCAATGGAAGAACACCCAGGTCCTGAAACCATTTGTTGGATCAGAAACAAATGCACAAAAGTAAAATGAAAACAAGAAGAATCATCCAACCAGCCATATGACATCTGTAAAAGGAAACCGGGATCTATCTGTAAGAAGGGGTGGTGGTGGTGGTGGTTATTCTACTCCACTTCCTTGACCTGGCTAAGAAGTGCCAGTAGGACTGAACAATCACTCGACACTCATGAAGTTTCTGCCTTCTGCCTTCTGCCTACTCATGCCATATTCCTAAAAAAATACAATCTAAAGGACATAGTGCTGAATCTTTGAAATATTTCCAACTTTACTAAAGCATTAGCATATTGAAAAACTGCACTACCAAGGTTCTCCAAAGGCACCCTAGTAATGGAAGGAATTTGGGGTCCAAACTCCAAATGCAACCCTTGGCTCATAACCAGAAACATATAAATTAGGAGTTGCTCTCCTGAAAAGGGCCAACAAATCAACCCTCCATAAGTAATGAAAAAGAAATTCATCTGATGCACTTTCTAAGGTAGGCAATTATAATATGGACTTTGATGACAAATTCACTGTGAAGGGCTAGCAGATCCCCAAAAACAAGATTTCCAAAACAAATAGAAAAAAAATGTTTGGTTAGCTTTGATTTCTTTGGAAGTTAAAGATAAATACTTGCAATTTGTTGAGAAGAACACTATATGATGCCAACAAAACATGGCAATCTGGCATATGATGAGCTAAATGCAACAAAATGAAAAGTTGAACAAAACAACACACGTCATAGCTGATATTTAAACAAGCAAGTTTTATCATAATCAGCATTGTTTAACTTCATTATCATAAATCTAAAACAGATCAAGATCCATCCACAACAACCCATCAACTAAAACAGTTCCATCCTACTTCAACATTGTTTAACATCATTATCATAAATCTAAGACTGAAACATCTTTTGCCTAATCATCAATCTGCTCCCTGTAACACAAAGAAAATAATTAATTAAATTATCTTCTTACAAATCATATAATGCAAAATCATGGTAATATTAAGTAAACAATAAATAAGTATTTTTACCCCTTCGGAAGGATCCCGTCGCTGGGGAGATAACCGTTGTCTCATCTCAGCAATAATGGCATGCATCAACTTCATCTCTTCTAAATGTGCACGCTTCTCTTCTTCTTGGTTCTTCTTCCATTCCTCCATTTGACGCTTCTCTTCTTTTTGGTTCTTTTTCCACTCCTCCATTTGACACTTCTCTTCTTCTTGGTTCTTCTTCCACTCCTCCATTTGTTGGAGTTTTTCATGCATCGAGCTTAGTTCAGTCTGCAACTCATTAAAAGCGGCCTGAGATTGGCACGACGTGGAGCCAAAGACTGAAGTGGGCATTGGACCTAGCTCATATCCACGTACACGACCATGCCGCTCTGCTCCCATCACCTGAGTATATATATCATCACCTATGGAGCTAGAAGATCTTCCTTCTTGGGCAGCACTTAGTTCCTTAAACTTTGATTGAACGGAAAAATTAATTAGTGTCATTATACACAAATTGAGGCTTATTGTTAAATTTATCAAATGACGTACAATGATTTCTGTTGATTTCTCCATAGGAGTCCCATCCTTCCGACTATGGGTGTGAATGAATAGATCCGCCCGAGTAGGTATACTCCCATCAGTCCTGCTCCGAGTCTATCCATGTACAAAGTTAATTTCATTACAGAGTTGAATGTCAACGTAAATTCTAAAGTTAATTTCATTACAGAGTTGAACCCATGTACCTCCTCATCTCTATGTTGAGCAAAACTCTTAGTCCCCCCTGTATGTCTAAGTTTTTGGGAGCTACGATAGGCCTTATTTTTCGAAGCCATAGCCTACATATATTCAACAATATTGCAACAATTTAAAGACACGAGCAAAAAGGACTCTTTCACTAAAACATTTTAACAATGGTTTCATACCTGAACCTCTGGTCTGCCCCAATATTGCACAAGCCAGGCCCAAACTTCACTAGAAACATCAGGGGGTCTATGCTGAATTCGTTCCTGTCGCGACCCCGGACCGGGTCCCACGGGATAAGGCGGGCCTAATCCGGGATCGGGACTAATGTTATTGTTTGATGATTGTATGAATTAATTTAAATCCAAAACGTATACAAGTCTACCAAAGAGTACCACTCGTACACGCGATTTCCCACAGGTGTCCATGGTGAGGATATCACATCGACATGAATATTTCTTTTATGTGCAGAAGCGTGTAACAAATCTGTTTCATACATTCATGTCCAAGATAACAAGATTAATGCATGTTTAATACTAGTATCAAAATGAGCAATGATCATTAATGCTATAACCTCAAAAGAAAGTTAAGGTTTACAACAATATAGTTTAATTACATTGTTCCCAAAAATAGAGGCCAACAAAGGCCAATATGAATAAAATAACAAGTTTCCCAAAAGAATGGTTAGTTTATATCCCCAAAATGTTTCGCAACTCAAGCACCCGAATGTCTAGACGACATCATCGGCATGCCACTCAACTAATCGATGCGGTTCGCCGACCGCCTCCTCAAGCTCCTCCTCAGGGAGATCGATAACGGGACCTGAGTACCAAAGTAAAGGGTCAAACATGACGGTTTGACAAATGGGTGAAAAGACATATCAATAAAGAAAATACCTTGGAAAACATTTAAATCTGTCAAAGCAATAGTTTCATAAAACGAGAGAATCATTTTTTCAAATACATATGCAATATAAAACATGTAAGGTATCCAAGGAAACGGGAAACAGACAAGATGGCAACCACACATAGCTAAGTCCTCTATCACCGAAGTGACATGAGCATATTGGGATGTTGTCTCAGTCACCGAAGTGAGGAGATGCAACATAAGTAACATATACATATACATAATATAATACGGGACATGACCACGGTAGCGAACCGGGTATTGGGACAAGACCATGGTAATAACCGGGTAGTGGGATCCAAACTGCAGCTGGCGGGACGGGAATGGTTCTCCAAGTCGATGGATCAGACCGGCAATGAAAGCCAAGCTTAGTGGTGCCGACTGATAGGTCAAATGACAAGTCAAATCATGTATAAAACATATCGAGTGCATGTATGTAAACGAGCGGGACGGGATGCTCAAGGCACAAGTATCATTTTATTCGGGCATGTATAAACGGGCTAGCAAAATGCTAAAACATACTTTCAATACTTTCGGGGATGATAAATCATGATTCGATAAATTCTGAACAAGTGTCGAGATTTAAGATAAACTATAATTCGAGAAATTTGGGACAAGTATCGAGATTTAAGATAAATTAGGTGGTTAAGGACCCCGTATGTCCATTGTAATAATGACTTGGTACTCCTTGAGTTTGGAGACATTCCGGGCTCTTTATACACCTTAGTGATTTTCAAACCTTTAAATGAATTTCAAAACAACGGAACCTCAAGGGAGATCCTAAGTATAATGTTAATCCTAGCGCATCGTACAACCTATTCAGTCACTGAAGGGGATAGGATTCGCGCGATACCCAAACGTACAACCCTCGCGCATAGTTATAAAAAGGGTATCCCGTTGTCCCATATCGTTCAAGATTGAATTAGGTTAAGTTCCGATACAACCGGGTTAACCTCAAAGAATGTCGGGTCAAACAATCTCATGATAAGTCAAGTGAGTCCCATAAAAAGGGGTAACCAAGTTCCACTTAAGTCCATTTAAGAAAAGAGTGAAAAATCACTTTTCAGGGGAAATTTGCAGAGTGCCCGATCGGCCTGGCCCTTGGCCGGTCGACCGAGTACACTGCGGTCTCGGTCGACCTGAACAGGTCAGGTCGACCCCTGTCATGAAGGCCCGGTCGACCGAGCCCTTGGCCGGTCGACCCGCAGTTGTAAAATAAAATGCGTGAACAGTGTTTTGGTCAGGTTCCAGAGAACCTGACCACTGTGTGGCCAGTAGACCGAGCCCCATGGCCGGTCGATCGCATGAACTGCGTAACAGTGTTTTCCGCAGTGCAGTAGGTCATCCAACAGAGGATCTGATCCAGTGTGCTCGGTCGACCGAACCCCCTGGCCGGTCGACCGCGTGAACTGCGTAATAGAACCCAGTTCTGTTTTCTGCAGTTCAGTGGTTCATCCCTTTTTCCCTTTCTTTTGTGTTCATTCTTTTAGACCTGATTAGCAATCTAAATCATAGATAATATAAGCTAATAAGGTTCACAAATGTGCATTTATTTTAAACCTAAACAAGTCATTAATATCACAAAATATTTGGTGAAATCATAAATGCATTTCATAAAACTCATTCAAAGCTAAACATATCAAATCATCCACTTGCCTTGGGTCCCAAATCAAAGGAAAACAAGCTCCTAAGCACCCTTGCAAGCTAAGAACACAATCTCTACAAAAACCCCTAAAACAAACCCTAAAATGGGTCAAAACAATGAAGGAGAAGAGAAAGTTTTCAATAATGGAAATGTAGCTTCTCTAAGGCTAGAAGAACACAAATCTAGAAGATTAGGGAGAGAGCTTACCAATAGGTGTTCCAAATGAGCAAGGCAAGCTAAATGAGGATTTTAGAGGGATGAGATTTCTTCACAAATGGTACCAATGGAAAGCTCTTGAAGTGGTGAAGAAGATGGTGGAATCCTTTCTTGATGTTGGTGCAAGTTGGTAGTGTCTTGATGATGGAAAAGCCAATAAGAAGAAGAAAAGAGTGCAAGAAAAACCCTAGGTTGGGTGTTGTGCTGGAAAAGGGAAAAAGGAGGGGATAAGCTCTCTTTTATAAGAAACACAAGTGGGCTCCACCAACTAGCAACCTTGTTGAGCTGAAATAGTAGTTTTCGGGATCTCGGATGAAATCGACAAAGAAGGAAGAAATGATCGTCGAAATTTCTAGTTTCCAAAACGTATAAGTTTCGCGGGTTTCGGGAATATCAATTATTTGGTCCAGATATAGTGTAAAAAGACTATTTTGCCCAAGAAGGTAGAAAAGTCGAGTTTCGGGATTCGGGACGGGAACGGGATCAATATGAAAGTTGAAGGGATTAACAAAATAAGTAAATCGGGATAAAACACTAAATCAAAAGAGTCTCGAGTAATCCCCCAAGTACACGTAAGTCATAAAAAGGAACCCCCAAAGGGCCCCACTAATTCAAAAGGCACTCAAAATTCCCAAAGCTATTACAAAGCTATTCTAAACCAACTAAACCAAAATTCACTAAACCAAATCAAGACTAACACGCAACTTAATTAGTACTAATCAAGGTCACTCGGGTCGGGGTCTTACAGTTCCTCATCTGTATTCCACAGAGAATAGTACTTATCCTTAATGTCCTTTTATAATCTCTGTATTTCTTTCCTAAACTTTGTAGAACCCACTTTTTCCTCTCATCATCAACCACTGCATAGTCCTGAGATTCAAGATTAATTAAGGATCACGATAAGTGATTAACTAAAGAAGGGAGATGTACTAGTATGCAAAAATAAATGGTTCATTACCTGGATATGCTTCCACATTTTCTCTTTTGATTGCTTTGGAACGTCAGCCCATTTTGTAACCTGTAATGGTACACTACCAGGTGTCCTTACAATTATTCCGCATAATGTGGTAAAAGGCCTAGCATTATCACCTATAGGTTGCCTTTCTGCATCGAACTGCATAATTAGTTTATCATCGGGCCGCCTATTAAACAACTTAATGCCTCGGTTGCTCCCTCGAGTCCTCTTTTTCCCACTGGTAGGATCTGTTTTCAGAGTTTAAGAGTTTATAACCGATACAATACTAAAGAATAATCTGGTATCTTTGATCTATCAAATTTAAGTCATCTTACTTGAATTGCTGCCAATCCTCCCAACCTCTGTATGGGCAGGCTCACTCTAGATCTCATATGACCCCTTCTCTGTAGGCTGTGGAGGGGGATGTACGGAGGAACTCTGACTAGATCTGCTTCGACGAATCATGGCGATCTTCTAAATTACCTAAATCACATAGTCAAATATAATCAATCAAGAATATGGGTTTGAATTAAATAAGTAGACAATAAATGAGCAATAATGCGGTATTAACAAAAGACACTAAATTCCATAAGAATGTGATAGCAAAGAAACAAATTAAGATGGGCAAAATAAGAGTGAAAGCATCATATTTTTAATATATAATTAGGAGGATATTAAGAATATAAACTCAACTGCATTACCTGCCAGCAATCTTAATCATCACCAACGTCAATAGAGATACCATCTCTATCTCCATTGTCAGTAGAGGTATCATCTCCCTCACCATCATCAATAAAGTCATCTACTTCATGTTCTTGGGTTTGATGAGGAAGAACAATATTTGCATCAAGAACCACTCCTTCGATATCAGGTCTATTCCAAGTGATAACACCATCATTGGTGTCTACCATATCTGTTGACTCAATGTGCAAATCGAGCTCAATTTGTTGGCAAGGATCTACTTCTAACTTCATATCGTATAAGTCTTGGGGTTGTATCTTTATTGCGACATGCCAATTGGGCTCGTTGGTGTCTTGGACGTAAAAAACTTGTTGTGCCTGATTTCCAAGTATAAATGGTTCATTGGTATTTAAGGTTCGTGTGAAGTTCACATAGGTGAATCCATACTCTCCCTCTCTCTCTTCCTCTCTCTCTCTCTCTCTCTCTCTCACTCACCCTCTCTCTCTGCCTCTCCTCTCTCTCAGCCTGCTCTCCCTCTTCTCTCTCAACCCGCACTCCCTCCTCTCTCTGCCCGTTCTCCCTGCTACTCTCTTTTACTCTCTCTCTCTTCCCTCTCTTTCTCTCTGCCACTCTCTCTCTTCCTTCTCCTCACTCTGCCCCACTCTCCTCTCTCTATGCTACTCTCTCTCTATTATCCCTACGTCCAGCCACCTCTCTCTCTCTCTCTCTCTCTCTCTCTCTCTCTCTCTCTCTCTCCCCCCCCCTACGCACCCATCTTGTCGCGACCCCGGACCGGGTCCCCACTAAGAAGGCGGGCCTAATCCGGGATCGGGACACTAATGTGATGTTGTTATATGATGTATGATTGATTGTTCCAATCTATTGAAACCAAACCAACAAAACGTATACGAGCCATCAAGAAGGATGCCATTCGTACACGCGATTTCCCACAGGTGTCCGCGGTGAGGATAACACATCGACATGAATATTTCTTTTGTGTGCGGAAGCGTGTAGCAAATCTCTATTTCATACATTCATACTAGTATCAAAATGAGCAATGATCATTAAAGCTATAACCCCAAAATAAAGTTAAGGTTTACAACAAAGTAGTTTAATTACATTGTTCCCAAAAATAGAGGCCAACAAAGGCCAATGAATACAGTATCAAGTTTCCCCAAAAGAATGGTTAGATACGACCCAAAATGTGTTACGCAACTCAAGCACCCGAATGTCTAGATGACATCATCGGCGTGCCACTCAACTAGTCGTTGCGGTTCGCCAACCGCAACCTCGAGCTCCTCCTCGGGGAGAGCAACAACGGGACCTGAGTACCAAAAACAAGTGTCAAACACGACGGTTTGGCAAACGGATAGAAAGACATAACAATATAGAAAATACCTTGAAAATCATTTAAACCTGTCAAAGCATTAGTTTCATAAAACAAGATAAACATTTATTCAAATACATATGCAAGATAAAACATGTAAGGTGTCTAAGGAAACGGGAAACAGACAAGATGGCAACCATACATAGCTAAGTCCTCTATCACCGAAGTGACAAGAGCATATCGGGATGTTGTCTCAGTCACCGAAATGAGGAGATGCAACATAAGTAACATATACATAATATAATACAATACGGGACGGGACCACGGTAGCGAACCGGGTATCGGGACAAGACCATGGTAATAACCGGGTAGCGGGATCCAAGACTGCAGCTGGCGGGACGGGAAAGGGTCTCCAAGTCGGTCGATCAAACCGGCAAGGAAAGCCAAGCTTAGTGGTGCCGACTCATAGGTCAAATCATGTAAAACAAGTCATGTACAAATCATATTTAATGCACTTTAATAAACGGGCGGGACGGGGTGCTTAAAAGCACTAATTTCATTTTCAAACGGGAAGTGCATGTCGGGGCTAGCAAAAGCTCTAGTTTCAAATCCAATGTTTTCGGGAATGATAAATCACATTTCTTGAAATTCGGGACAAGTATCGGGATTCGATATAAATCAAGTGGATAAGGACCCCGTATGTCTATTGTGATGATCACTTGGTACTCCTTGAGTTTAGAGACATTCCGGGCTCTTTATGCACCTTAGGGATTCAAACCCTAATCGTATTTTAATTAAACAACCTAAGAGGGATGGGATCCTAAGCACAATGTTAATCTAGTAGTACCTTACAACCTACTCATTCGTCGAAGGGAAAACGGATTCGCGATACCCAAACAGCCCAATTTCGCGTTTAGATAGAAGAAAGGATATCCCGTCGTTCCGTTCTGGTTCAAGATTGAACTAGGTTAAGCACCGATACAACCGGATTAACCGTGAGGAAATGACGGTTCAACCATCCTCAAAAGAAGTCCAATGGGTCCACAAAAGGGTCACTAAGTTCTATCTAAAGTCCATTTAATCATAGGGAAAAAGTCAGTTTTTCTGCAGGGTTCCAGTTGGGCCGGTCGACCTAGCCCATGGCCGGTCAACCGCGTACACAGTGGCTCGGTCGACCGGCCAGGGCCAGGTCGACCGGGAGTTGTAACTTAAAATGGTGCACAGTGTTTTGGTCAGGCTCCAGAGAGCCTGACCTTTGTGTCACCGGTCGACCGCGCCCTAGGCCGGTCGACCGCGTGCTCAGTATAACTGAGACTCCCGCAGTTCTGCAGGCTGCCCAACAGGGGGGCCTGTTCCAGTGTCGCCGGTCGACCGCGCCCTTGGCCGGTCGACCGCGTACACTGCGTAACAGAACCCAGGTTCTGTTACAGCAGTGCAGTGATCTTCCCATTTTTTCCTATCTTTTCTACGTTGTTTCCAAATCTGATGAGCAATCCAAAACATGGATAAATCAAGCTTTCAAGACTCACAAATATGCATTTATTTCAAATCTAACAAGTCATTAATACCTCAAAACATTAGGTGAAAACATAAATGCATTTCAACAAAACTCTTTCAAATGTAAAAATGTCAAAACATCCACTTGCCTCAAGTCTCAAATCACTGAAAAACAGCTCCTAGCACTCTTGCAAGTCAAGGGAATAAGCTCTACCAAAAACCCCTAAAACAAACCCTAAAATGGGTCAAAACAATGAAGAAGAAGAGAGAGCTTTCAATATTGAAAATGTAGCTTCTCTAAGGCTAGAAGAATACTAATCTAGGAGATTAGGAAGAGAGCTTACCAAATGGTATTCCAAAAGAGCAATGCAAGCTAGAAGAAAGTCTTGGAGTGATGGGATTTCCTTCAAAATGGTGTCAATGGAGAGCCCCTGCAATGGAGAAGAAGATTATGAAATCTTTTGAGATGATGGTGCAAGCTTGGGAGATGCTTGATGATGGAGAAGCAAGAAGAAGAGGAGAAACCCTAGGCTCAAGTCAAAGTTGCTGAAAAAGAGAGAATGAAGGAGAAGGGTTCATTTTTATAAGCTATACAAGTGGGCTCCACCATCAAGTAACTTAGTTGGACTGAAATAGTGATTTTCGGGGCTCCGGATGAAATCGACGAAGAAGGAAGAAATGATCGTCGAAATATCTAGTTTCTAAAAAGTTTATGTTTCGCGGTTTTCGGGATTAACACTAATTTGGTACAGATTTAGAGTAAAAGTACTGTTTTGCCCTTGGAGCTAGAAAAGTCATGTTTCGGGGTTTCGAACGGAAACGGGATCAACATGAAAGTTGAAGGCAATAATAAAACAAGTAAATCGGGATGAAATACAAATCACGAAAACCAATATAAAATCTCAAGCACACAAAAAGCCATAAACAAGGGAACCCCCAAAGGGCCCCACTAATACCAAAGGTACTCAAAATCCCCAAAGCTATTCCAAAGCTATTTTAAACCACTAGACCAAATCCACAAGACAAATCAAGAGTAACACGCAACTAACTAAGCACTAATCGGGATCACTCGGGTCGGGGTCTTACACATCTCCTCTAACTGAGCCCAGCCCATCGGCATCACGTGCACTACACTTGTGCACCTACCTGCACCACTTCACGGCACACTCCCTCACTACCGCCCCCACTTGCTCTCGTCACCTCGCTGTCCAGCCCACCTGTCCAAGTTGGCCCATTCACCAATCCAACCCGCGCATGCACAACCCATGTTTCATTTTACTACTTATTTTGTGCATTTAATTCTCCATTTACTGTGTGTTGCCGTTACTTTTCATGCATCTAATTATGCCCATGCATCTAATATGCTCATCCATTTTAATTAGCATATATATATATATATTATTATTATTATTTTTTGGTTTGATCTAGTTTGTCCTTAGCCCATGCATTAAAACTTGTCCATGCATTTGACATGTCCATGCACCATATAACTTAGTTGCATTTTTATCTCTCATTTTTTAGATAAAAATTAAAGTTGTATAATTCATAAAAAAACCAAAAAAAGGGACAAGAACTAAAAACAAAAGAAGTATTCTAAGTTTTAAATTAATTAAAACAATAAGGTTAGGTTTAATAATTAATTTCTTCTCCTTCCCCTCTCATTAGGATTAGGGAAGTTATTTAGAAAAGTCTAAATTAGTTAGGAAGATTAATAAATAAAAATTAGTAATTTATCCCCTTCTCTTCTCCTCCCCTCTCCTTAGGATTAGGGAATTTATTTAAAAAAAGTCTAAATTAGTTAGGTTTAACAAATACAAATTAGTTATTAATTTCTTCTCTTCTCCTCCCATTTCATTAGGATTGGAAAAATTAGTTTAGTAGATTTTAGGCTTTATAATTAAAACCAAAAACATTATAAAAATACAAAATACCAAAAACAAAGTAAAATTTTTTTTAATTAAAAACCCAAAAACATTAATGAACTGGAGTCAGAAATTAAATAGTGGTTTAGCTTGATCAAGTCAGACCCTAGACCCAGACCTAGCCAAATTAGACCTCTTTTAGTTTCTTTCATTTTAATAAGTTAGGTCCCACTCTCTTTCCGGGCCCCACTGTCACGCCCCCAAACCCGGACTCTTCAGCGGCCCAACCTCGGGGAGCGCGAATTGGGAGGTAAGTGATGATTATATTTCTCTCAAGATTCGCGTGTGTGAGGATCACGAAATTCAACACACTCTGAATATTTTGCGGAAGCGTTCGTGGCATTGCGAATCGGAGTTCATGGCCATTGGATTCCGCATCGCATTCAGCCGCTAGCATAAAGCTATCATATCAAAAACCATATCAGACTGGAATAAATCAACACAATAAAGTACAGAGCTGATAGAAACATGATATTACATTCCCATATATGTTCAAGTTACAAGTTATCAATGTAAATTAATCAACAATCCTAAGAAAAGGCTAAGAGAAGCCATATAATAACAACTAATAACCACTACCCAAATGTGACGTAGCTCCGATGTTAAGCACAATGTCTACATGACATAGCTGACAAAACAACCTGCAAACTCATGGCTCCACAGCCAACAAAAGCTCTCAGCTCGGGGTGGGGAAAACTGAACCTGATTACCAAAATAGTGGGTCAGACATGACGGTCCGGTAGGTGGGTGAAAAGACAATAAATGTACATAAAAGTAAAACATGTGATAAATCATGTTATCAGATCAAATGCTGCATATAATTAAAACGGGTGGAAAATCATGGAAATCTGACGAATCCTGTATTTATGTAGAACGGGTGTAAAACATGGATTTTTGACAAAACATGTATCCAATTGCAAAACCTGTAAAAGCATGGATATTTGACAAATTGGGTATTCATTTAAAACATGTGTAAATATAGAGATCTAGCAAATCAAGTGTTCATTTAAAACATTTGTAAAAGCATGTAAAGGTATTCAAGGAATCGGGAAACAAGCAAGATGGCAACCACACAATGCTAAGTCCTCGATCACCGAAGTGACATGAACATATCGGGATGTTGACCTCAGTCACTGAAGTGAGGAGATGCAATATAAGTAACATATACATATACAAAATAGTATGGGACATGACCACGGTAGCGAGCCAGGCATCGGAAACCACAGTAGCAAAAATCAGCATCGGGACAAGACCATGGTAATAATCAGGTAGCGGGATCCAAACTGCAGCTGGCGGGACAGGAGGGGGATCTCCAAGTCGGTGGATCAGACCAACAAGGTTATCCAAGCTTAGTGGTGTGACTCATAGGTCAAATAACAGAAGTCAAGACAAGTACGAAATACATATGATGCACTTATATAACGAGCGGGACGGGATGCTCAAAGGCCCAAATATCATTTCAAATGGGAAGTGCATATTGGGACCAGCAAAATGCTACAATACCGTTTCAAAGTTTTCGGGAATGATGAATCATAATTCATAATTTTCGGGACAAGTATCGGGATTCAAAACTAATCAAGGTGAATAAGGGTCCCGTATGTCAATTTCAATATAAATTGGTACTTCTTGAGTTTGGAGATATTCCGGGCTCTTTATACACCTTAGGATTTTCTCAAGGCTTCAAATGAATCTTTGTGTTATGGTTTCTTTCTCAAGCGGACTCCATACATATCTCTGGTTGAACAGCCCCCGTCATTCTAAAAAAGGGTGCACAAATGATTGGGACATAATCCTCTTCATTTCCTTTCATTTTAGAGTTTCTGTGTAAATTTCGGTCGAATTTCTAGGAAGAAATCACGCTCTCTGGGAAAAGTAACCGTGACAGCACGGTTATTTGGCGGTTAGCCGTCGGTGGGTTCGGCGGTTAGCATGAGGTTGAACGTAGGTTCCTGGGAGAAAACGTGCTCTCTGGAAAACTGACTGCAATGGTTCGGTTAGCTGGCGGTTAGCTGCCGGTCACCAGGCGGCTAATCGACAGGTGATCGCCAGGTGCAGAAAAGCCCCACTGTGTCCAGATTTTGAGCCCATTTCCCCTTCAAACCATTTCCCTTCAAACCATTTCCCTTCATCTTCCTACAATATAATGAGCTAAAATGCTCCTTCAATCCAACATTCAACACTTCCTCCATATCAAAACTTCCATAACCAACTATCCATTCACCTCCTTCTTCAACTCATCAAACCACAAGAGAAGGGATATCCACCAAACACAAGCATTCAATTAAGCCATGAATGAAAAGCCATATGTCACATTTTCAAGGGTTAAATGAGCTAACAAATTTCATGAGCATTTATTTCAAAAATTCAATGCAAGTTAAGAATGAATAGTGAAATCATGTACAGTTCATAAAATCATTGAAAACTCGTAATATCAAATCATCCACTTGTCTCAAGGTCTCTAATCAAGTAAATCAAGCTCTAAACATAACTCCAAGCCAAAGATCCAAGCTACAACAAAAACCCCCAAAACAAACCCTAAAATGGGTCAAAACAAGGATAAAGAAGAAACAAGTTTCAATAATGGAAATGAGGCTTCTCAAGGGCTTGAAGAACACATATCTAAGAGATTAGGGAGAAAGCTTACTTGGAAGGTCTTCTAATGGCAAGAGTTAGCTCAAGGAGAGCATCAATGTTGATGGATTTCTCTTCCTTGGGAATCAATGAAGAGCTTGTAGGGTGAGGAGGATGAAGATGAAGCTCATTTCGTAATTGGTGCAAGATTGGTGTGGAAGGGAGATGAAGAAGCAAGAAGGAGAAGAAGAAATGGCAAGAAGAAACCCTAGGCAGCTCCAGCCACTCCTCTCCCACGTTTTGAGCCAACAAAGAGGGGAAAGTGGAATAGGTTTTCTTTTATAAGAAAATGCAAGTGGGCTCCACCACTAGAAAACTTTGTGGGGTCAAAATCCTGGCTTTCGGGGCTTCAAATGAATTCGACGAAAGGGAGAAATGATCGTCGAAATTTCTAGTTTCCAAAAAGTATATGTTTCGCGGGTTTTCGGAAATATCAAATATTGGGTACAGGTTTAGTGTAAAAAGACTGTTTTGCCCTTGAAGCTAGAAAAGTCGGGTTTCGGGATTTCGAACGAAAACGGGACCAAAATGAAAGTTGAAGAGATTAACAATACAAGCAAAATAGGATAAAAACACAAATGAATGAAATCTCGAATAAACCTCCAAGTAAATGCAAAGTCATAAAAGGAACCCCCAAAAGGCCCCACTAATCACAAAGGTACTCAAAATTCCCAAAACTAATGAAAAACCATCATAGCTCACAAACTCAACTAAACAAACACTAATCCCACTTAGAGAAACTAATCCACAGTAAGTGCAACACTAATCGTGGACTATCGAGACGGGGTCTCACACCTACTAAGGGACCGGGAGAGCAGATGAGGGTGGTCAGAACCCTAGGATAGCGTAGAGATCCATTTAGGGAAATCGACTAGTTAGATTAAATCCAAGGAGAAAATCCCTTAGTTAGGCCCTTCTAGCCCCAATTATTAAAATCCAAAAAAAACCATAAAACCAACAAACCAAACCCAAAAATATTTTCTTCACGTTTCCTCCACCTCTTGTGCCAAATATTCATTTAAACTCAAAATTAAAAGGAATAGAGGCTGATTCCGAGAATCCGAATTAATGAGAATGACAAGAAGAGACGAGTGATTTCACACACCCCAATATCATTTTATTTGCTTTCGACCCATCATCGGCCACCCCAATATCAGTTTATTTACTTCCGGCCCATCATCGGCCACCCTCAATCAACCCCAGCCCATCATTGGCCACTTTTACTTACTTCTGGCCCATCATCGGCCATGCACTTCTACCACTTGCATATCACACGCAAACCCACAGAAATCACAACTCGAATTTTCGTTTGCATAATTTCTTCGATTCGAAGAATCAGCCTTTAAACCATAGGTTGTCAAAGGATATTGAAGAGGATACCCGTGAACAGGACTGATCCTCTTCTAAATATTTGGCACCTTCCCCCTCATTTCTCAGTTTATTTCCATTTTATTTCATTTATCCCCGTAGAATACTTAGATTTAACTTTAATTAGTCCACATGGCCCTGGATGTTGATTTCCCCTGCCTAGTTCACTATGGCCCTATTTTGAGACCCGTAATTTGACCAAAATTGAAAAAACCAAATTAAGTGACAAGACAACCGTCGTGTGTCGTCGGCGGCACATTAGACGAGAGAAGAACCCATCCCATTTTCTCCCGCTTTCTTTCGGTTTTCATCGAAGGATGGTGTTACGGCCGTATCCGTAACTGGCGATCATGATCCGTCGATTTTGAGGGCAGTCGTAATCCTCATTTTCGATGTATTTTTTTTTTTATATTTCATATAGTTGAATGGCGATTTCCCTCCCCGGAGATATCCAAATTCACATCCGACAATCTCTACTTCAGCACTCGAAGAGCTGGGCATTCCACCTAGCAAGATGAGTCACACACCTGTATCCATCTTTGGATATGATGGAAGCGCTCAAAGGCCTATTGGCAAAATCAGGTTTAAGTTGCAAATCAGTGATCTTATCTCTGAAGTCACTGTGTACGCAATAAGAACCCCTTCATGCTACAACATCTTTCTTGGACACCCCTGGATACATGAGAATGGTGTCGTCCCTTCAACTTTACATCAATTCATCAAATTCATTGGCAACGACGGCTTGATACATCGAGTGTTTGCAGACAAAAAGCCCTTTAAAGGCAAAGATGTTCATTTTGTAGATGCTCAGATGTACAAGGATGAAAATAGAAGAAAAGGAGGAAGAAACAACACCATTTGCTGAAAATATCCAGAAAGAGAAGGGCAAGGCTCCTCAGCAATCATTAGAAGAAAACAAACCCTTCGACAAAACCAAAGAGAGCAACCAGTCTCCTTTTCGTCATCTTCCTTAAACCTTTGAAACCTTTGGTTATCACAACCAAAGCGAAGAAGGCAAAGCAGAAGACTGGGGGCAAGTTTGTTGTTTCTTTCGTGTCCATCATGCAAGACACGGATTCGGATTCTGAGCCAGAAGACGACACATCATCAAGCGAAGCTGATACTCAGCAAGTTCAGCCTACTCTCATACCATTGGAGACACCTGCCGACGTAGAATACCCTGCGTCTGTTTTCTTCATCGTTCCGGCAACTACGACAGAAGAAAAAGCCAATCTTCTTCCACAGATCGGAAGCTTCTTCATCAAATTCTTCGCTTGAACATTTCCAAAACAAAGGTATGCATCAGCTATCCCTGTATAGTCTAATGGCACAAGCTATCATGAAGAAAATGAGCTATGATGCTTAGAATCCAATCAATTTGGGAGAAGGCCGTGGTATTCTCACGCCATTGGAACCCATCCTGATCAAAAGTCAACTGGAGGATTAGAAACTCCACCGTCGTATAGACAAATCTTCATACGATTTGGGGTATTATCCTGACACTCCCATGGGACAGTTGAGACAAAGGCAGCAAAGTCGTGTTGCTGACCAGACCTCAACATCTCGTGTTCATGAAGACATTGATCTCCCTAGATATCTCTTTGAAGAGTTACCTGTCAAGAATCCAGGAAGCTCATCCAATTGGTACGATTTCTTTGATAATGAAAGAGGAATTGTCTGACGACACAGAAACACGATTTTCTGATCCAATAGAACCTTTGTCTCCAAAAGAAGTGCCCTACTTTGACCAGTTTCAGCTGATGATTGGGACTATCTCATAGCAAGTCTTGAGAAGAGTACTGATCAAGAAGACTCATGGACAAAAGCAGAGCCTTGGCCTGTAAATGCCTTTGAAACTTCAGAAAGCCATGTTGAATTGGAAGCCTCTAAAAACTTCAGATCCTGTTCAAAAGATAGATTTGGGACACCTAATAACCCACGTCCTGTATTCATAAGTAAGAATATAAAGGATGATGAGTTACCTGAGTATATCTCTTTTCTTCGTGAGTTCGTTGATTGTTTTGCATGGTCTTATGCTGAAATGCCTGGCTTAGACCCCAAAATAGCAATCCACAAACTCAATTTCCAAAAAGATATCAAGCCTGTCAAACAAGGCCAAAGAAGATTCCGTCCTGATGTGATGGACAAAATTGAATAAGAAGTTCAAAAACTCAAAAGCGTTAGCTTCATCCATGAGGAACAGCATCCTGAATGGTTAGCCAACATTGTCCTCAGTGACAAAGAAAAACGGGCAGATCAGGGCCTGTATTGACTATAGAGACCTAAATGATGCGTGCCCTAAAGATTAATCTCCGCTCCCCATACCTAGAGGTCATGATTGACAACACCTATGAGTTTGAGCAAATGACATTCATGGATGGCTTCTCTGGCTACATATAATAAGATAAAGAAGTAATCTAGAAGATGAAAAACATACATAATTTCGGACCCCGTTTGGTGTGTATTGCTACACTGTCATGCCATTCGGTCTAAAAAATGCTGGTGCAACATATCAGAGAGTTATGATGAAGATATTCCAATACATGCAGCACAAGACGGTCCAATGTTACGTTTACGACCTCGCTGTGAAAAGCCAAAGAAAAGAAGACCATCTCAAAGATCTTCGAGAAGTCTTCCTCTGACTTCGAAAACACAAACTGTGGATGAATCCACTAAAATGCTTCTTCAGTGTCTGATCGGGTAAGTTTCTCGGATTCATAGTTCGGAAAGTTGGAATAGAACTTGACCCCACCAAAGTCAAGGCTATCCTAGAAATGCCATCTCTAAGGACCCTAACACAACTAAAAGGGCTTCAAGAAGATTGGCATACATTCGACTGTTCATCTCCAATCTGTCAGGGAAGTGCCGTCCATTCTCTCGCTTGATGAAGAAAGGTCTGGACTTTGTTTGGGATGCTGAATGTGAAGCTGCATTTCAAGATATCAAAACGTACCTAACCAAACCTCCAGTGTTGGCTGCCCCCACAACTGGGAAACCATTCATCTTGTACACAAGTGCTCTCGATTATTCTTTAGGATCTCTACTCGCACAAGAAAACGACAAAGGAAAAGAAGTTGCTCTATATTACCTCAGTCGCATGTTAGTAGGTGCAGAGCATCGCTACTCTCTAGTCGAAAAAGAATGCCTTGCAGTGATGTTCGCCCTACAAAAGCTACGTCACTACCTGCTGTCCAACACAGTCTACCTAATTTTGAGGATCAATCTCTTAAAGGTCCTTGTCACAAAAGCAGGTTCTTTCAACGCTTGACTGGCAAAATGGTCCATCCTTCTAACGCAATTCGATATTAGGTATGTACACAAAAAGCAATCAAAGGTCAAGCTCTAGCAGACTTTCTCGCAGAGCATCCATTGCCTAAAGATTCTCCACTCAAGGATGATCTCCCAGACGAACCTGTCTACACTGTGGAGATTTCCTCATCAAATGTTTCCTAGGATATGTACTTCAACGGCGCAACCAGGACAAATGAAAAAAGAAAGTTGATATCAGGAATTGGCATTCTCTTTGTTAGTCCTGGAAAAAACATGATTCCACACGCTTTCTCGCTATTGGAGCCATGTTCAAACAATGCAGCTGAATACCAAGCACTGATTGTAGGATTGGAACTCGCCCTCAAATCCGGCATCACTGGGCTGGAAGCTTTTGGAGATTCTCAATTGATCGTCATGCAGATGAATCAGAAATTCGAAGTCAGGAAACCCGATTTGTTGCTTTACTACAACAAGGCGCAATCGCTTTGACAAAAATTTGACATCTGTCACATCAGTCACATCCTCAGAGGTGAAAACATCCGTGCATATGCCCTGGCTGGACTTGCAGCGTCTATGGCAATCCAAGAAGGGGAAAACATTCGAATTACGGTGTGTCCAAAAAAGAATTCTCCCTCCTCTTAAAACACACCAAGCGATTGGTGAATGCCACCAAGTGGTTGGAAGTCGAATATCTAACCTCAAACCTCCGATCGGTGACTGGAGGTATCCATTCATTGATTACATTATGTTCGGAATCCTACATAAAGATCCAAAAGAGCGGGTAAGTATTCAAAGACGAGCCCCAAACTTTCATTTGGATATTCCTTCAAAAACACTTTACAGAAAATCCTTCGACGAAATACTTCTGCGCTACTTGTCGTAACAAAAGGCCGAGGAAAGACTCAAAGAAGTTCTTGCTAATATTTGTACGTTCAGATAAAATGGTTAGGCTATTATTGGCCTACTATGGTAGTTGATGTTATGCAATTTGCTAAGTGCTATCGACAATGCCAAGTTCATGGAGATTATGTCCACATGCCTCCAGAATTGCTACATCGTACAGCGATCTCATGGCCCTTTGAAGCCTGGGGTATGGACATCATAGGTCCTATCTCTACCCCATCAAGCAAAGGTTATCACTTCATTTTCGCTGCTACGGATTATTTCTCCAAGTGGTCAGAAGCATTTGGGCTCAGTGAAATGAAGACCTCATCAGTCCTTCAGTTCTTACGCACCAACATTATTTGTCGCTTCGGCATACCTAAAAGATTCATTAATGATAACGGACCACAATTCCGGGATCACAGATTCTACAGGTTCTGCGACAAATACAAAATCCAAAGTTGTCCTTCAACTCCATATAATTCGACAGCGAATGGACTAGCAAAAGCCTTCAACAAGACACTCTGCAAAATTCTGAAGAAAATGGTCTCTAGTCACAAAAGAGACTGGGGCGACAAACTACTAGAAGGTTTATGGGCCTATCGAACCACCGTTCGAGGATCAACCCATAGCACACCATTCTCATTGGTCTATGGATGAGAAGCTGTTGTCACTTTGGAAGTACAAATTCCTTCCTTAAGGGTATCTTTGCAAAATGACATGACGCAAGAAAACAATGTCAAATTGAGTCTCCAAGAGCTTGATAATCTCGATGAGAGACGGCTCGAAGCTCTACAAAGCATTGAGCTTTACTAGGCACGCATGGCAGGATCTTTCGACAAGAAGGTCAGGCAACGCGCCTACAAAAAGGGAGACTTGGTTCTTATAGTAAAAAGGCTAATGGTTTTTGCCCACAAATCCAAAAGTAAGTTTGAACCAAAATGGGAGGGACCCTTCGTCATCGACAAAGTCTTCTCTAACGGCACAAACGCTCTCTAAACATGGAGGACGATAGATGTATGCTACCCATCAACGACAAGTTCTTAAAGCGGTACTACCCTTAAAGGCTTCTTACACCGGGTCAAAGCGACGCCTACACGGCAACCAACTATTCATAGGTACTTGCTCGTCAAACCCACTCCTTTTGGAATTTTCATCTTTACGTTGAAATTTCTAAAAAAATTCTCAAAACAATGTTCACTTTCATAGTTTCATTGTACAAAAAAAATCCAAAAATCCAAGTTTAGGAGCTTTTTCCCAAACGTGACAAAAATTTTCGATCCTTGAATCCAAAATTCATGGTTTGAAACAAAAATCAGGATTTAGGGATTTCCACCCTAGTCCGTCCTAACTTTTACCACAAAAAATGGTTTTAGGTCAAAATTTACGACCCTCATGTCTCTAAACAAAAATGGTTTTTCAAAAATCAGCGGGGAAGTCGCGTGAAGTTGATACTCGCAAAACCCAAAAATCAAAAGGATGCGAACCCCATTCGATACTCCCAAAACCTCAAAATCACAAGGAAACGACACCTCGTCAATACTTGTAAAATTTCAAAAAAATTATGGAGACTCAACATCCCAGTTGATATCCGCAACCCAAATTTCAAAAATCTCAAATTTCAAAAATTATGGGGAATCGACATTTAATCGATACCCGCAAAACCAAAATTTTGAAAGATCAGGGAAGCGACGTTTAGTCGATACTTGCACGCCAATCCGCGAGGAGGTGACATTCCATCGATACTCGCAACCGAATGAGCGAGAAGGCGACATTCCATCAATACTTGCAATACCATTCAGCAGGGAGGTGGCTCTTAGTCGATACTTGCATTTTTGAAAAAAAAAACTGGCTTTTATGTCAAAAACCTGGCTTTCATGCCAAAAAAAAAAAAAAAAAAATCAGCTTTTACGCCAAAAATCTTAAATTTGGCTTTCACACCAACAAAACAAAACTAAGTTTTAAAAAAAAATCTGGCTTTCACGCCACAGACAAATTTCGACTTCCATGCCAAAAAACAAATTTTGGCTCCTATGCCACAAACAAGTTTCAGCTTCCATGCCTATAACAAATTTCGGCTCACATGCCAAAAGAAAATAAATAAATAAATTTCAGCTTCCATGCCACAAACAAAACCGGCTTCTATGCCACAAAATTTTGACTCTCATGCCATAAACCCAAAATTCGGCTTTCATGCTATCACAAAATTCGACTTTTATGCCATCACAAAATTCGGCTTTTATGCCATCCTAAATTTTGGCTCTAATGCCATAAACCCAAAATTTGGCTTTTATGCCATTACAAAATTCGGCTTTTATGCCATCCCAAATTTTGGTTCTCATGCCATAAATCCAAAATTTGGCTTTCATGCCATCACAAAATTCGGCTTTTATGCCATTCCAAATTTTGGCTCTTATGCCATAAACCTAAATTTTGGCTTTTTACTCCACAAAATTCAGCTTTCATTCCATCTCAAAATTCGGCTTTCAAGCCATAAAAATAAAAAAAAAAACGGCTTTGTGCCACAAAATCTGACTTTCATGTCAAAACAGTCATTTGACAAAAGATTTTCACAAAATGACAACCTTTTGATCAAGTTTTCAAACAAATATTCTCATCCATCTTTTGCTTATTTTCATAAAAAGGAATTTAAGTAAAAGGTATATAGAATACAAAAAATGTTTTTACATGGAGGTACTAAAGAAAAGAAGAAAAGAGTTTGTTACAAAAAATAGGAGCTCAGTCTAACATGGTCTTCAACCAAAAATTTAACTCCTCAAGCAGACTCTTGGGCTTAGCATCAAAAGCTTCCAGGCCACGCTTCTTCAAAATCTTTCCATAAAATGCGGCAGAATGCCGCAATCCATCTTCAGCATGGGGAAGTTCTTCCCAGAGAATTTGCCATTGCTCATATTCCTGAGTCTTCCTCCGGAGATTGCTGTCAGCCTTCTCAACCTGGCGAATCAGAGTCCCCTCTCTAGCATGAGCTTACACGATGGAGGTCCATTTGGCAGCAGCCTGTTCTTCCAATAGCTCGAGACGCTGCCTGGCCTCGACGACCTCCTTGTCAAGACGGTGCAGGTCTTGTGTTAGCTTGATGATAGCCAACTCGGTGACGTTCCTCCCCCGAACGAACTGCTTCCAAGTCCGCGAGATCTTATCCAGTTCAGATTTGACCTCGCTGGAAGGCTTCAAAAATGTTTCTCTAAAGACGGCCCAGATGACTCGAAGAGAGAGTCTCGATCCAGGAACTCAAGATGCTCTTCAACACTCTCTTCGCATATTGAAGAGACGGCCCAGATGAAGTCTCACCTCGCTCCATCGGCCGACTGCCCGTGTCATGCCTCATTGGAGGAGTAATCAATAGACTCTTTTCAATCGAAGACATTGGCGAAGGAATCTCATCGTGCGGTTTCATCTCTGCCGCACCAAAACTGGTAGAAGAAGTCCCTACTTCTGGATCAGCTGCAGGCATCCCCTACTCTGGCCCTGAGAAAGACGGAGGAACTTCTCCTGTTACCTCTACCTGCCAGCAAAACAAAAAAAAAAGTATGAATATGATCCTGTTGAAAAATCATTATCATCAGGGTTATTACAACAAATACCTTCTTCGACGACTGGTGGAATACTTTATGCCTCAATGAGTTCAATCGAAGCATCGTCAAAGGTCGCATCCATGGATGGCTCGAAGTCGTCATAATCCTCTAGCAAGTCAGCTGGCATGAAAACAAAAAATATATGTCAGCAAATGACGGCACAGACAAAAAAAAAAAACACAAAGAAGTCATACCAGGTGAAGATTCTGGAATCACTCCAAAGTCCATCAGTCTTTTTCAGATGCCGCAATCAGATCCATCACTGCCTCATCGGCTGGAACCTCGGGCATCACCAAATCCTCATCTTCCACTGAAAAAGGCAGAGAAAGCAAATCAAAACAAGAAAATCTCAATGAAAGAAACTGAAAGAGAAAGAGGAAGAAACATACTATAATCAGCAGTCTCTTCTTCTCGACTCCTCTTTTCTGGAGGCTCATCGACGTCCCCTGACACCTCTTCAACAATGGTGAGAGGGACTTCCAGATTAGGAGAGTCTTCATGCCGTCTCTTATTACGGCGCTGCCCTCTCTTTCTCTTGCTTCTATGGGTCGGTTTGCTTGACGTACCCGCCCCACTGTCAAAGTCAGGACTTTCACTTGATTCCTCACTGGATGGTCTTCTTTTCCCAGTGGACCCCATGGAAGCCTTCGTTCGTTCCACTTGCATCCAAGCTTCGATGTCGGCCTCCTCCTCCTTTAGGTGTTTCAAGACCTCACCAGGTATCTCTTGTGCAGCTCCTGATTTGATGATGTCCTATTCACCGAAGAAGCCTATCTTATGCTTCACTCCAGAAAGGAAAGCCAGAACTTCCTCTCGTTGGACGCCTTCTGATCTGCCAAGACCCTTCCTAGGAGATTGCTTGACGTCGTGCTCCTTCTTGGAAAGCCCCCGATACACCGAAAAGCTCTCCACGAACCATTTCGTAAAGCCAGCAGTCTGGAAAGTGGGCAACTCAGGATAGGAAATCATGGCGGTAGTTTCCTCATCACTGTAAAAGGCCCATGCATTCCTCCCATCCTGCGAACCTCCAAAACGCTTCAACATGCTCGAAGGCACTCCAACAACGCCTTGAGAGAAGCCCAATTGTAGCGCAAAATGCGAAGGGACATAAAGCTGGATGTCAACGAAAAGATGTCTACGTACACCATTGTACCAACACATATGTTGAAAAGTCACCTCTTTTTCTACGTTTGTCAGAGAATAGTGTCTTCCCGACCTTGCCCTGGTGGAATCACGAGAGACACCAAAATCAAAATCTTTCTTCCGCAAATCCGAAGAAAGCTTCACTAAAGACTGCCCAATCTCGATGTCCCTGAACCATTGGATCCTCAAATGGGAGGACAAAAGAGATTCAGAAATGGCTGTCCCTCTAGCCAATCGAATCATAAAAGGGTCATCATCTTGTGCAACTCCTAACTGATGGAAGCCGGGACAATGGTACTGTAACGCCCCAATTCCGAATACCGAGAAAACCGTCAAGGTACCCGAATTTGGCGCACTACTTCCCGAAGAATCTGGGAACTTCCAAGATCGTAGGTGCGTAGTGAGGTCCAATTTAAAACTTTTTGACCGAAATATAATCAGTGTTTAAAATTTGTGGAAGTGGAATGAGTAAAGTGGAAGCATAAGGTATCATATAGATATATCAAGTGTAGCAGGGCTGGAGTCCAGCCTAAATCTCAAAGTATAATTAAGAACATGTTTAAAAACATATCAGACTAACTCCCTGCTCACCACAAAAAGGCACTCAAACCAAAAAAAAAGATAACACTCAATCCCCCGGTACAGGCGCTCCATCCTCCAGCTCGACCCCCTAGTCGGCTGGTCCCTATCCATAGTCTTCGGCTATGGGCGCCTCGACGAGCGCGTCGTCCTCATAATCGAGGTCAACACTTAAGCACTAAGAATGTGTCAAATCCAATGATCTGGCAAGTTATAGTATACAAATAACATAGGATGTATGCATTAAAAGAATAGAGACAGTAATAAGATCAATAAGAATATCCAAGGTACAAATGCTAGGCAATCGAGCAAGATAAACACTTAGAATCAAGAAAATAAGATAAGCCAATTTATCTACACAACGTTGCATATTCACACAAGCTGAATATCGCGGGATATTATGCTGCGGCCCTCCCATACTGAACACAGTCGCGGTGGGGAAATCTCACTAGTGCTGGGGATAACTAACCCTGCAAATCACTCATCAATCTCAAACACTCATCACTCAAGAGATCGGACCCGGTATCACCCCGTTCGTCTAAAACATAGCTCATCATGATAGCCCACTCAACACTCATAAATAGTTCTTACCAGTGACAGTCAACAGGCTGAGTTTAGAACAACTGAGTGAATGTTCGTGCCGACACAACAAATTAGGGTACATGTCTGTGCCTGTCTAGGCTTGCCTTGCGCGAACAAAGTTCTGACAAATCCCTAAGAGGTCCAAGTACCAATCATTGGGTCCATACCAAGACCCACCAAACCATGGCCTTAGTCTAAATAGTCCAGGAGAGATCACCAATCTCAATCCGATATCAAACAATCCATACTCATACGCAATGAGTTACAAGTCTAATCATAATCCCCTCTCCATCTAAGGTTCACACATATAACATAGGCCATCCCGCCTAAACACAGACACGGGTCAAATTCCTCCAAACTATATCACCAGGTCACCTCTAGGAAGTCCTAAGTTCAGGTCCTTCATTTTTCATTTAATTAACAAGTATAAAAACAATGACAAGGTCATAAGAGTGACATTAATATAATAAGTGGAATAAATTCCAAGAAATTGAATCAAAGGGAACATCAAGGGTCTAATCCTAAGTAATGGCCCACACTCAGGTCCAGGTCCATCTCAGTTAATTGGATCCCTAAATGAAGTTTTAGATGCCAAGTATACTGTATTTGGTGCTCCTGAAGTTACGGGCATCTTCAACAATATTTAAGGATCAAATTAATGTCAAATCTAAATCCTAGACTCTACTTAGTGGCCCCATGAGTCAAGGTTGAGCCACGCCATTAACTCGTGCTTGGTACATTAATGGAAGTTCATTTGGATGGTCAATGGGTCCTACCCATAATAATTACCCGCTATAAATAATCCAAGAATCTAATCTAGGTTCATAAAAAAAATAACCAGGGTTTTATTCTAATTTCTAGAAACTAATGGGGCCAAATAATTATTTTAAAAGTAGAATGTTGATTCCCTTTCCAAAATAATTCAAGAATCTAATTTGGATCCATTAAAGGCTAAGGACCCATTTTCTAAATCCTAGAATCTAAGGGGCAAGGTGAAAATTTTAACTAACTTATGAGTTGCATTATCCCAGGTCATCACCACTCTTATTCCTTTATTCCTTCTCATGAGAGGTCATCAGGTACACCCTTTCTCCTTTATTTTATTCCCACTTTTTAGAAACTAAAAGGGTAAGTGTAAAGTGCTGTAACAAGGATGGTGACCACACTTTCACATGCACTCACAACCCACTGAACCACACACTCCCTTTCTCATTCCTCTTTTATCCCCGCACGTCATCATCCCCATCCTCTCTCTTTCTTATTCCACTCGTCAGGCCTGAGAAAAACGTCCACACAGAACCCCTTTTCTGAAATGGGTTCAACGACAGCAGCATCTAGGCACTACAGTTAGTGGCCCAAGCCCACGATCAGCCCCCATCCACATGGTCGCCCAAGCCCCTTCTAATAGATGTAGGGATCTGATCTGCAATCGGTGACCCACCTGGGCCCCACAACCATATTAAATAAAAGGAAATCACTCCAAAGTGACTCACATCTCAACTGTTTAGAACCCTTAGATGGTGGGCCAGATGGGACCCACTCCGCACGGGTCCACCACCATCAGGGTCGCCCTTGGGTCCACAAGCAGATCCATGGATCAGATGGGCCATCGGGTGACCCACCTGAGTCCTGGCCTCAACGCAAGAGATCAAGCCCTCACTGTTCCGTTTGCAGAAACTTGATACAGTCCCCCACTCTTACTGCTATGGGTGGATTTTTGTTGCTGATTGGTCATTATTGGATAATGAAAACATTCCTTAGAAACCTACCATATATAAAGAATCAATTCCTCAAATCATAGCATATGAAAATAGATTTTTATCTCATCAATCCTAACAACTAGTGTGTTGACTGTGCAAAGTTGTTGATACTCCAATTTGCATCCAAACTATCTCCAATCCACATCATTCATCACAAAGCATGTAAAATAGCAAATCACTTCAATACCCAAATATCCATCAATCCATTCGGACCATTGATCTTCCAAATGAGATAAACCCATCCATCAATGGCCAAAAACCATAAAATCAAGCTCAAAAGGTAGATATACTCATTTCTAGCATAATTGAAATGGAAATATAGAATCAATAATAGAAATCATGCATTCTATGCAAGGTGAGTATATTGTACTTGCCTTAAACCCGGATTGCAAGGGAAAATAACAATAAGACTCAATCCAAGCTATGCAAATCAAATCCAATCTACCAAACCTAGTACCCATTCCACAAGAGAACCAAGGTTTAGAAGGAATCTAGAGAAAAAGAGGGAATTCTAAAGAATTATATGGAAATTGAGTTAAGGAAGAAGGCTCACCTTGAGTTGTAGAAGAAGAAGAGATTGGTAAGAGAGACTCCTTAGGAGATTGTAGTAACAATAGGTTGGAGGTGATCCCTTTCTTCTTCTTGAAATTAGGGTTTTGGGGAATTAGGGTTTTTGCTAGGGTTTTGTGAAATGAGAGGTAAATAAGGGATAAATGAGAGTGAATTTAGGGTTCATTTCCCAATGCAATAGTTTAGTTTATATAGGCTAGGGTTTTTGGGACAATTACCAAAACTGACCTTTTTGTTTGCATAGAAATGTGGATAAGGATATGCGCATTTAGGTCCTTTGATAGAGGTTCTAGAATATTCTCAAGTGTAGAAAACTCCCTTTACAAAAACCTATTTACTAGTAAGGGCCTCAACTCCTAAAACCCTACAAAAATTATAAAAACACCCTATAAATCTATAAAATACACAATAGGCCTAAAACTTAGGAAAATATCTATCTACCCTTGATAACCCCTATTAATTAGTATAATTATGCTAAATTACCATATTTAATAATATTCAATTTCAAAATGAGGGGCCCACCAAGGGTGGGGCCTCACAGGTACACATACCATGATAAAAAATATGGGCTGAGAATACCCTGTTCATAGGGAGCCCAAGCCGAATTAGAAAAGCAGCAGCTTGCAATTCAGTACACAAATAGGAGTGAAGAACAAGCACCAAAGCCAGCCGCTCTCTGAATGCCATCTGAAAAGCCGAAAAAATACAATGTAGCATGATGTGCGTTCCATCTCCTCCAGCAAAGACAGCCTCACCCAGCCAATAAGTGTGGTAAACAACGAGATCTCTCCGCAGTGCAATGTCAGAAAAAATGGCATCTATGCTTGCGAAGAATTTCTTCAAATTTTCTCACATGACAGAGATCTTCTTCAAACCCAGGTTTTTTAGCCTTAGCATCCTGGGCCATACTATCCGAAGACTTCCCACTGTCAAAGTAGTTAGGGGACAAAGAGCTACTACTCTTCCAACTGCTGCACTTAATTTTCGAGCCCTCCTTCTTCGTAAAAAAATCGTAAAAGGCGACAAGCTGAAAGTATAAAAGCCTGACCTCCTCAGACTACTCCTCAAGTACGTTGTCAATAGGCATGAACTCCTCATAGAGTTTGCCAAGGACAGGCAGCCCGGTGATGGCACTCAATTCCTTCAAAGAAAAACCAATCTCGCCATTCGTAACAATGAAGGTCTTGGTTTGTGGAAGGAATGACTCCAACATGGCCATGAAGGCTTCATCGGAGAAAACCACGGTTTGCCGAAAAGCGTGAGCCATGTCAAAAATCTCGGCCTCCTTCAGAATGGCCACACCAACCTGTAGGGTGTGATCGGTCCATGATTCCCAGCTTGAGTCAGCACTGAAACGGCCATGAAGTCAAAAAGGCTTCACCCAATTACTGCTTCACCTCGGAAAATGCCAAGGCCCACCGGTCTCAAATCGACCGACGGATGATCAGAACCTTGGTGGCCACTGGCTGGCATCAACATGTCCATACGGACAATCGACTTCTCTGCATATCCGGAAGGGTTGCTAACAAAAACCCCGGTCTTGATCACATTAGTCCTTTTCACCCAGCTTGGAGGATCTTTCCTCTTAGGGCATGTGGGAGAAAGGCTCATGATCAAGATGGTGCGATCGAAGGTCGACTGGGTAGAAATAGTTCTCTCCTCACCATCTACCGTGTAAGAGAACTGAAAACATCTTCTTTTGTATGTCGAGTTATCAGGAACTGCATTCTTGGGCACAATGCTCTGATTGTCCGTGACCCAAGGACAACTACTTACCACAATCTTGTAAAACTCTTTACCCTTGAGAGCGATCAATCGTTGTCTTATGTTATCACGATTGAAGGAGTCGCGCTCTTCCAAGATCCTTTCAACATACTTGACCCTCTCCCAGGCCTGCTGTACGGCCACATTAGGACATTTGGTAGACCGGCGAGGTGCGTCAGTAACAGACCCCTTACCTTGTTCGTTCTGGAGGAACTACCTACAAAAATGGAAAAGAAAAAATCAATCATCGAAACAACATAATTTTGCTAAACAAAATTCTAGTGAAATTTTGGCATGATTCTGGGATAATTCCGAAGAAAAGGGAAACACCTTGAAAGAGATAGGAAGCTTAAAGATGAGCTCAATATCACTGTGAGCTCATAGTCAATGGAGCATTCGTAAAGAAGGCTCGAACTCAAACATTGTTGTTAGATAAAGCTAGTCTTCTCAAATCTCCACAAGAATTGAAAGGCCCCAACATTGTTGTGAGCTCCGGGCTCCAAAAACTTGCAAAGCTCCTCAAAGTTCCCGCAAGACTAAGAAAGGGCTCAACATTGCTGCGAGCTCCAAATCCCAAAACTTGCAGAAGACTTTCAGGTATGCATTGTCATGTTTCCAATCCAACTTACCAAAAATCATGCATAGAAGGAAAGTTGTCATGCATTAGATGCTAGGAAACCCTTGACCAAAGTTTGACCAATTCCAACCCAACTTGATCAAAACCAATCAATCTTTATTCAAGTCAAAACTCATGTTGGCTTGACCTAGAAATTCTAGCCTTTTATTTGATACATTAAAAAAAAATGCATGAACATCTTGATTTGCATAAACCGCATTATCATGGTAAGCAAAAAAAAAAAAAAAAAAAGGAAGGAAAGAAAACTCCTAAAAAAATAATAATAATTTGAACTGGCCCACAGGCCGTGGCCCACTGCCACGTGGTCGTATGGCCAGGTCTGTATGGATCTGTTCGTACGGTCACAAAAAAAAGGTGAAAAAAAAGAGCAAACATGTTGAAAAAAAAAAAACCGAACCTTTTATCACACTACTTCTACATGGAGTTTTCTTAAAAAAGAAGACTTACTTGAAGCCAATGATGAAGAAGAAGGAAAGCTTGGAGATCTTTGAGGAAGAAAGTCTCTTGGTCTTGAAGCACTCTTGAAGATTTTTGCAAAAGAAAGCAATGAAGCAAGAGATCCAATCTCCCCTTGCTTTTATAGAAGAGAGCAAGCCAAAGAAGGAAACCAAGAAGAAAAGAAAGGAGGTAAGTGCTACAATTTAGCAACCTTCCCAAAAGAAAGATTCTTTGAGAAATTCTTTCCCAAAAAGAGAGGAAACTTGAGAGAAACTTGAGAGATTCTCTCCCAAAGAAAGATATTTTGAGAGATTCTCTCCCAAAAAAAGATCTTGAGAAATTCTCTCCCAAAATAAAGGGAACATGAGAGATTCTTTCTAATTAGGGATATTTTAAGATATTCTTTATCCAAAGGAGATATTTTTAGATATTCTCTACAAACTGACACCACATGAGATCCAAGCCATCTAAAAAGCTTAAGGTCCCATGGGTTAGCCCACATGAGTAAGGTTTGACCACCTAGGCACTAAACGAGGCTTTTAGTCAAAGAAAAATCACTCTTACCTAGAGCATACAAAAATGTTTCCATGCCTCTTTTTTAGTTGATTCGACCACACAAAACAAATCCAAGCCTCATGAGCTTCCAAAATCCAAAACCATCCAACCTCATATATCGGATTGAGCCAAAATCTTGAAACTGACATCCAAACCACTCCACTGGACCCAAAATAGTAAAAAAGAGTGACCAAAAACAAAATCCTGGTCCCCTTGGTTGCAGCATACAACTTGTTAGGTCACAAGGCCAAAAACCAAAATCCAAATCCTGACCCCCTAACTTGCCACATATAGCTTGTTAGGACACAAGGTCAAAAATTAAAAAAACACAAAAAAGAACTTTCTTGGCCGCCTAATGTTCAACATAAAGCCCTTAGGTTCACAAGGTCAAAACGAAAAAGACCAAATAATCCCTCATGTCATTTTCAAAACTTTGCCTTGAGATGGTACGTGATCCATTTCACTACCATAAAATCCCCGTGGAAACTCAAAAGGCTACCCTAGCAAAAAGAAAATTGCTCAAAAACTCTTGGTCAAGTTAAAAGCTCTCCTTCAAACTTCTTTTGGAGGCACATCGACTTCAAAAGTTATGCAACTCGTCGCTGTACCTCGAGGGGGCATTTGTTTATACCAAAAATGTCATTTTGCCTCTTCGACATCGAAAGCTACATGAAGCCGCATCCTACTACAAACAGACAATGCCACTTCAAGCATCAAATCCTGTCAGAACCAAACAAAAACTGCAAGATTCTTCAAAACAGCCAAAAGAGGGGTAAACCTGAAGTTTCGGGCCATTTCAACATCATTTGGTCTAACGTCACTCCTCCAACAGCTGAGCAGGAGCTCCCAGCGGCGATGAAGCCAGAGACCCTGACACACCAAATAAAGCACATAGCTGGCCTCAAAATGCCACTAGAAGGCTTTACATCAAGTTTCAGGCTATTAAGACATCATTTGGCCCAAAAAGGAAACAACCGTAGCAAAGTCAGTTCTCTCGGCGGCGATAGTGTCGAAGATAACAAAACTTCGACCAGAGCCTACGGATGGTCCCAAAATACCTCCAAAAGGCTCCGTGTCAAATTTCAAGTCAAACCGACAACGTTTGACCCTCCATGAACCCTCGAGCAGTAAAATCAAGCTTCTCTGCGGCGAGAACCACCGAGGCCATCACTCATTAAACAGAGCACATTGGTCGCTTCAACATGCTTTCAAGAGGGCTACACATCAAATATCAGGTCATTCCAACGACGTTTGATCCAACTTTGACGCTTATAAACAAAATCAAGCCTCCCGGCGGCGGAGCTTCCCGAGACCACGACATCCAAATTGGAGCTAGTGGATCGTCTCAAAATGACCCCAATAGGCTCATTGTCAAATTTCAGGTCAATCGAACGTCGGTTGACCGCACTTCAAAGCTCGACATCTTCCTCACGACAAAATCAAGTCCATTGACGACAGGACCCCGCACAGCTTCAAAACTCAAATAAAAGCCTGCGGTTGGTCTTATCCACTACTCAGCAGGCTACACGTCAAATTTCAGGTCAATCCGACATCGTTTGACCTAGTTTTGACTTCTGACGGTAAATCGGCGACAAAGTCTTTGGCCTTTCCAGAAAATAAGAAACTTTATGCTCCGATTTGCACGGCTTCTTGTCAGGTTTTCTTCAGGAGAATCAAGCCAATAAGTGAGGAAAAATATCAAGAAAAAGACAGGAGAAAAAAGAATCAGAAAAGATTGAGAAACGGCCGAAAAACAACTACCAAAAAGGGGAAAAATTCCCATGGTCCTCGTTGACGGTGACCTTGGCGGCGACCCTAGAAATCCAGGTCACCGGGTTTCCGTCGAAAGGGCCATTTTTCAACCCTTTTCGCTTTTCAAGAATTCCGGCCCCTATGGTTTTCTGAAAATCTGATTTTTGGTGCTCGAAATCAGCTGATCTTCACCAACATCTCGGATCTACCATCAAGAGCATGTGATCATCATCGCATGCTTCAAAATCACCAACCGGCGAACCAAGAAAGTACACTTTCTTTTCGATCCATCGAGAAATTGACAAGACAGATGTTACCAGCCCTCTAATATCAATCAGTGTCTGAAGTTGCATCACCATCCGACATCAAACAACATGTGGATCCATTGTGGATCATCGCAAGAAGAATTCTAAAAGACGCAGTACGGCCTGCGACTCTTTGAGTGCCCTGGCGACCACTTAATGCAGTTAGATGACCCGTTTTATGACAAATAATTGCGGTCATTAACTCATTATTTTGGGCTGCCCAATCAGAAGCAAGGAAAAAAGAGTTACAAATCAAAGCAATCATGACAATAAATCATGAAACTCCTTTCATCATTGAGTTTTAAGGCGATTAAATGCCAATCATTCTCCATCGGCCAATCAAAAGCCAAGAAAATAGGAGTTACAAAATCATGAAATAAGGACTTGTAACTCCTCCCATCAAGTGGCTTAAATGCATTAAATGCCATAAACCCACCTAATGGCTACCAAAAGCCTATAAAAGGGGGGTCATTCCAAGAAGAACAGATTTGACGGAAAAAAAAGGAGACATCCAGACAGACAAAGGAGAGAGAAATCAGACACTGTGCAAAGAAGCTCTGCTAATTTGGAGAAACTCTGCAGCAACAAACACCACAAGGTGATTGAAGTCCCTTGTGGGGGGCCACCCCCCAAAGCCCTCTCTTTCTATCCGATATGGCCTAGATGCGGCTTTTCAGCCTGTCTACTCGTTTTTTTATTGGATATAGGACCTCCCCTTGGTCTTTTCCTCTAAAAACTTGAGGTCAAAGTCAAGCCAACAGAATCAAAGCATCTTATGTTCTCATCTGATGGACGATGGCGAAGTCCATACATGACTTGTGACTATCGATCTGAATGAGTCCCCGTAATTTCCTGAGAAGTCAAAATTCCTTTTCTTACTTTTCTATTGTATTTTGTATTTTTTCTAAAAGAGAGAAAAAAAAATCACAATTCTTATCTTTCATTGTTGATGAGATTTGTACATCGCCTTTCACGGAAAACATCGCCTTCCACGACAAACATTGCCTTTTACGGCAAAACCGCCTTTCACGGCAAACACCGCCTTTTACGGCAAAACCGCCTTTCACGGCAAACAAAGAAAAAATCGCCTCTTACGGACATTCAAAAACCTTGTCTCTTTTCTTAAATATATATGCAATGGAAAGTTAGGAAAAAAGTTGATTTCCTTTTCTACTTGTGAAGGTGGATCTCCAGATCACCAATTCTAAATTCAAAGTAGAATAGAAAATCTGACATACCCGTACAAAAATATTGATGCTCGCCTTTTTCCCTCCACCGGTCTCCTGGGAGTCCCGGGACGGAAGAGAGAAAACAAAAGGCTGGGTCCATCACACATGTCAGCCATAAACACGGCATTAAACTGTGAAACTCCTTCCATCATGTAGCTTAAAGGTGATTAAAGGCCCTTAATTCTCCATCTGCCAATCAGAAGCCAAGAAAAAGGAGTTATAAAATAAAGAATTAAAAACTCGTAACTCCTCCAATTATGTGGCTTTAATACATTTAAGGCTCATAAACCCACCTAATAGCTACCAAAGGCCTATAAAAGGGGGGTCATTCTAAGAGAAACGGATCGAGAAAATCAATCCAGAAAGATCGGAAAAGAATTGAATCAATCGAATCGATGGAATCCAGAAAATACGCAAGAGAAAACTCTGTCGAAGTTTGTTACAACGATCTCTCCTCCGTATAAGAAGTCCAGCACCGACCACCACTACAAGGTGACCAAAAGTCCCTTTGGGGTCACTCCCCCCAAAGTCCTTCTCCTCCTCTATGGCTTAGACGTGGCTTTTCAGCCCGTCTACTCGGCTTTTATTGGACATAGGACCTCCTTTTGGTCTTTGTCCTCTAAAACTTCTAGGTTTAAGCCGAGTCAAGCGAATCAAGAGCAACCTCTGCTCTCATCTAAAGGATGATGGCGAAGTCCATACATGGCTTGCGACTGTCAATCTGAACGAGTCCCCACAATCTCCTGAGAAGTTAGATCCCCTTTTCTTCCTTTTCATTGTATTGTGTATTGCTTGAAGAGACTTAAAAGATTCATAACTCTTGTCTTTCATTATTGATAAGGATTGTAAATCACCCTTCACGACAAACAACGCCATTCACGACAGAAACAAATGAAATCGCCTTTCACGGCAAACAAACCATGTCTCTTTTCTTAAATATATGTTTAATGGAAAACTAGGAAAAAAGCTGATTTCATTTTCTACTTGCGAAGGTGGATCTCCAGACCACCACTTGTCAATTTCAAGTAGAGTAGAAAATCTAGCATACTTGTACAAAAAATGTTGATGCTCGCATTTCGCCATCGGTCGCGAAAGGGTTGGACCCAACAGACTCTCATGTCCGCTGACCTCGGTAGTGCCATGTGCGGAAAAGCGAGTCCATTACCAACATAGGCCACCAACTAGAAAAGGGTCAAGGAATCTAGAAAAGAAGTATAAGCATAGAGCAGAAATATGATATGCAAGCATTTCTTTTCTAAGCACATGTTCTCAAACGAACGAGTCCCACCGGGTATGCCAGCTTGATGGACTTGCTTTTCCGCACATGGCACTACCGAGGTCAGCAAACATGAGAGTCTGTGGGGTCCAACCCTTTCGCGACCGGTGGTGAAATGCGAGCATCAACATTTTTTGTACGAGTATGCAAAATTTTCTACCCTACTTGGAATTGACAAGTGGTGGTCCGGAGATCCACCTTCGCAAGTAGAAAAGGAAATCAACTTTTTTCCTAGTTTTCCATTGAATATATATTTAAGAAAAGAGACATGGTTTGTTTGCCGTAAAAGGCGATTTCATTTGTTTTTGCCGTGAAAGGTGATTTACAATTCTTATCAATAATGAAAGACAAGAGTTGTGATTTTTCTTTATGTCTCTTCGAACAATATAGAATATAATGAAAAAAGCAAGAAAAAGGGATCTAACTTCTCATGAGATTGTGGGAACTCATTCAGATTGACGGTCGCAACCCATGTGTCGACTTCGCCATCATCCTTCAGATGAGAACAGAGGTTGCTCTTGATTCGCTTGGCTTGGCTTAAACCTCATATTTTTAGGGGACAAAGACCAAGAGGAGGTCCTATGTCCAATAAAAGGCCGAGAAGATGGGATGAAAAGCCACGTCTAAGCCACAAAGGAGGAGAATGAGAAGGACCTTGGGGGAGTGACCCCCAAAGGGACTTTTGGTCACCTTGTAGTGGTGGTCGGTGCCGAACTTCTTCAACGGAGGAGAGATTGTTGTAGCAACTTTGGCAGAGTTCTCTCTTTTGTATAGATTTTTCATCTATTTTTCTAGATCCATTTCCTTTGGAATGACCCCCCTTTTACATGCCTTATATTAGAGTATGATTTTGGTTTTTTTTTATTTATTTAAGATTACTTAGGAATTTTTGTCTTCTTTTGAGTTTATTTAATCATTGGATAATTTGGATGGAGAATTGGCAGAGCAACCAATTGAGAAAAAAATTTGTTTTCCCGAAGTCAAAGTTTGATTCCTGTTAGAATTGTGCTCCTGTGGTATTTTAGCTATAACTTGGGTTACCGACATCAAAATTCGGTGATCTTGGACTCTTCGGAAATCTAACAGAGAGGGCTACAACTTTTATGAAGAGTCCAAAGCCCAGTTCGGAAGATTTGGAAGTCGAAACGGCGCTAAAATGCATAAGTCAGAATCTGTCCAGAAGTTTTCCAGCAGACAGGGCCTGTTCGGTTCAGAGTTCATATCTTAGGCCTATAGGAGTCCAATTGATGCAATGTCAGTTGCGTTGGAAAGATAAAATACGTCCCTACAATTCTTATGAAGACACCAGCTCAAGATGAGGTCGTTTTGATGGTCAGAATCGTGGTTGAACAGGCTGACAGATTTCTTTACAGAATAGGAAGCAAATTCCTACAAATGAGGAGACCAATCAGGAGCAGAAAGGGAAGGGGGCATACAGAACGAAAATTAGGGTTGGAAGACGGTTTTTTAGGGGGAGAGTTTTCTGTTAGAGAGAGGTGGAGAGGAGGAACAGGCATTAGGAGGAGAAGAAGCGAATCAACAGGATCAATCTTCCAGTCCAATTAGTTCTTCTTTACTGCTTCATTCTTTTGTGCTAAATATTATGTTGCATTGCTAAGTTTTCTGTCCTAGGGGTAGGATGTAGTCATGGATTTTCCAATATGATTTGAACCAATGTTGATTTGAATATTTCCTGTTGAATGCAATTTAGTGAATTTGTTTTTCATGATTGCAATCTAACTGGCCATTAGTTGCATGTTTAAGGTATCAAGTGAAGTAGCGAAAGTGGAAGTTTGATATTAGTTCATGGATTCACTAATCATTGGTTGTTGATCACGAAAGTAAACAATGCCAGTGAGGTTAATACCAGAATTCCATAAATCGTTAATGAAGTTGCATTGATTGCTATGATCACGAAAGTAGACATAGGTTTAATGTGGCTAACGTGTTGAGTCTTGAAAGAGATCATCACATACATTAAGGAATTCAACCTTTGTATGAAATAGGAGAGAATTAAGTCAATGGGTTCAGATTATAAAGGTAATTCATTGATGGACTCGAACCCCTAGGAATTTTATGATCTGCTAGTCATCTTAATTCAATTTATTGTAGTCAATCACCATTTATATTTTGGATTGCTTAGATAATATAGGAGATCACACGTTGGTAATAAGATTTCTCTCATCGTGGGAACGATATCCGACTCACCCTTACAAGTAGTGATCCATCCACTTGTGGTAAGTTTTAGGGCGGTCAAGTTTTTGTCGCCGTTGCCGGGGAATGATTTTTTTTATATCAATAACGTGATTTCGTGTATTAATTTAGGCTGTATTCATTTATTTTTGTGTTAAAGTGTCAAGTTTTAATTTGTGGCTTTGATTAGTGAGTTTTCAAGTCTGTCTCAGCAGTTTTTCGTGTTTTCGGCAGATTTGCGGTACTGTTCACTTTCGGTTCTTTTGTGGAATTTGGGCGCATGCTTATACTAGTTTTAAGGGAAAAGACAAAATCTTGTGGTGTGTTTAGTGTTTACAGGCTGCTGGTGTATGCCACGAAGGAGTCGTAAGGATATAGAGGAAAGAGATCTTGAGATTGAATTGACTCTTCGAGAATTAAGGAGGAGGAATAGGTTGGAGCAAGAACAAGTAGCAACAATGGCACATAATGGAAACCCGAATCAGCGGCTGCTGCGAGATTATGCCATGCCGAATGTCAATGGTGTCCAGACTAGCATCAAAAGGCCAGCGGTGCACGCCAATAATTTTGAAATTAAACCTGGTCTAATTCAGATGGTGCAGCAGGAGCAATTTGGAGGGCATGCTAGTGAGGACCCAAATGGCCATCTGGCCAACTTTTTGGAGATTTGCGACATGATCAAGCTGAATGGGGTCAGTGATGATGCCATCAGACTACGGTTGTTCCCATTCTCTTTAAACGACAAAGCCAAGGCGTGGTTGAACTCTAAAGCACCCAACTCATTCACTACTTGGAATGCACTGTCGCAAGCCTTTTTGAGTAAGTATTTTCCCCCAGGTAAGACAGCCAAAACAAAGAAACGATATTACTAGCTTTGTTCAGTCTGATGGCGAGTCTTTGTATGAAGCCTGGGAGAGATTTAAAGAGTTGCAGAGAAAGTGCCCACATCATGGTTTACCTAACTGGCTGTTAGTGCAAACATTCTATAATGGTTTGACACATTTTGTTAGAATTACTATAGATGTAGCTGCAGGAGGAGCATTGATGGGTAAGACTACTGAAGAGGCTCTTTAGTTGTTGGAAGACATGGCTTCCAATAATTACCAGTGGTCAAATGACAGAGGTATGCCTAAGCGAGCCCCAGGTATGTATGATATAGATGGCATTAACATGCTGAATGCCAAGGTGGATAACCTGGTAAAGATGTTGGTAAGTTGGGAAGTGTTAATTCTGTTTCTAATTCTAATGCTATAGTTAACGGTGATTGCAGTGGAGAAAATCACATGAACTCTGACTGTTTACAGTTTGAGCAGGCACAGTTTGTGACAAATTTTAACAGGCAGCAGTAGCAGAACAATCCTTATACCAATACCTACAAGCTGGAGGAATCATCTTAATTTTTCCAAGAGAGATCAAGGTAACCAAGGCAGCAGCTCAAGACCTTCACCACCTGGATTTTAGCAGAAATCAGCCCAAACAGAGAGCAGGCCAGCTTGGGAGTTAGCAATTGAGAGGCTAGCAAATCTAACCTCTGAAAGATTTGAAAGATTGGAGGCAAAAGTTGAATAGTTTGCTACATCTAACAGGAATATGGAGATTCAGTTGGGACATATAGCGAATGAAATAAATCATCGTGGTCAGGGCAATTTACCAAGCAAGACTAAAGTGAACCCGAAGGAGCACTGCAAGGCTGTAACCTTGAGAAGTGGTAATCAGATTGGAGAGGTAAGCGATGGTGGTGATACTGTGGTAGAAGGAGGGATAGAAGACAAGCAAGTGAGTCGACATGGTGAAGAAGAAGAAGAAGAAGAAGAAGTACAAGTATCATCACCACCAGTCAAACCTTATGTCCCCCCTATTCCTTTTCCTCAGAGTCTAAAGCAGAATAAGTTGGACAAACAGTTTGAGAAATTTCTTGAGGTGTTTAAGCAATTGCGTGTTAACATTCCTTTTACAGATGCTTTGTCACAGATTCCGGCTTATGGGAAGTTTCTTAAGGAAATGTTACACCCCGACCCGAATTAATCGTGATTAAGCTTAATTAATTAAGATTAATGCTAATTAAGCATGAATAATTGGACTAATCAAGGTTGATGACCAAAGAGAGACAAACCAGTCTCAAATGACACATTAAGCCTAATGAAAGGGATTTGAATGAAATTGAATGGATTAAAATGAGTATAGACTCAAACAAGGTAAGCCAAGGACTTTTTCGTAAATACGGGTTTTCTCGTATTTCGTCAAATACGGAAATTCTTGATACCAACGTGCGTATCTCGAAGAGTACGTCAACTTTCATAGTAAGCACGATTCCATTTGACCTCAAATGGACCAAGTGAAGAGTCATTTGACTCAAAATGAAAATATGCTAAATAAGAGGGGGTTTTGGTGTGAGAGGTGTTGATATTAGAATGAGAAGGGAGAAATGAGTTCATTTCTCATTTCATCTCTTGCAAACCAAGGAGAAACCCTAGAGCTCTCCATTTTCCCTCCTTCCTCTTCCATTCCTCTTGTTGAGAGTGAGCTAGTGAGTGATTGAGTGGTCTTTGAAGAAGGGAGCATCAACTTCATCTTCTTCCCCAAGCAAATCCACCATTGTTGAAGTGTGGAGCTTGAGAGAACCCCAAGAACCTTTCCCCTTTGAGCTACAAGTAAGTAATGGCATTCCTATGTGATTTCCAAGCTTTATTAGTGATTAAGTAGTGATTTCTAGCACAAATGACTCATGGGAGTCCATTTGTTGTTTTTATGGATTAGGGTTTTAAATTGGAAGATTGGGTCTCAAGCCAACTAAGTAAAAGAGGGTTCTTGAATTAATAGCTTCCAAAGAGGCAAGTATAAACCTTGCTTGTAATTAGTGTTAACTATGATTGAAATGTATGGAATTTTCATGGGTTTTATGCATTTATATTGAGTTTTGGATTTGTTTTGGGTGATTAATGAAGTGATTAAGGGATGATTAGAAGTATGTTTATGAATGAATGTGAATGGATAATATATGAGAGGGAACAGGAGGTTCCAGTGATCTTGTGCAGGTTGGGAAATGGATTGGAGAAATGAGAGTAGAAGAAGGATCAGAAGTGTTGAAACTCGAAAAGTGAGTTTCTGGGTGCTGGCGGCTAGCCGCAAGGCTAACCGCCATGCTAACCGCCATAAATTCGTAAAATGGTCAGCCTCCGGAAAGCTGACCGCGAGCTGACCGCCGTTTCGCGGTTAGCCGAAATGGAAATTTCGGCTAGCCGCCAGGTAACCGCCAAGCTGACCGCAACTGAGTCGGGATTTGCATAGCTTCTGGAAAGCTAACCGAACTCGGTTCGGCTAGCCGCCAACTACACCGCGGCTAACCGCCAACTGGACCGCGGCTAACCGCCAGGATGCTGTTAGGACGTTAACTGAGTGAAAATTTTGGCTAATCGATCGGACCTAACGGTCCGATCGATTAGGGGACTCTGTTAGAGTCCGGTGAAATTTGGGTTTTGGATTTTTACAAGAATTTGGAGTGTAACTCTTAAGCATAAATGCGTTCCCGATTAATTTTTAAGACTAATCGTGGGTTAATCAAATTATGAGGAATTAATGGTATTTTAAAGAGAAGAAAAAAAAGGGGTTCCTTGGGTGAACCATACAATTGACAATGGCCTAAGCTCCATGGGTGTTAATTAAGGGGACTTGAAATGCACATATTAATTATATAAATGTGATGTCCATCAAGAATAACACGTGCATTTGGAAACCAACGGTTACACCCGAATGGTTGTTTAGGATTGAGATAGGATTGAAATGGGATTGAGCAAACCCATATGTGGTTAATGTTATATTCATTGTGTCATTGTGATCAATTTAATGAGATTGATATTATTGTCATTCCTTTCTTTTGTCATGAAAGGAATCATTGAGTTTAATTGGATCCATAAAAAGGATTTCTCACTGAATGTATTGATCATTGAGTCTGGCACTACCTAGCGATTGTATTAGAACTCTAAATGAGTTCAATGATAATGAATGACTAATCCTGCTGCAGCAGATGGATATTGGGGTGTTCCGGAGCTCCGTGGTGATGCTAGTGTCCCTGGCCCGGACACTGGTAAGTCCCACTAAAGAAAATTCCGATCATATCTTTGGGTATTGATTGAAGCCTCCCTTTGAGGGGAGATGGTAAATGAATAATCCTTCCTTTGAGGGAAGATGGAAATGAATTGAATGGTAATGCAATGAATGCTATGGTAGTGGCCAAATCGTACATGTATATTGACTGTCACTGTTTATTTTTGTTACTGTAGAATTGTCTAGATTTATCTAGCATTGAAATTGACAAATGAATGTGTTAACATATTATTACAAGAATTGTTTATACATTGTTGAACCGTCGTGTTCACTAGTGTTATTGATGGCATTACAGGCCCGATTGCCCCTGCCGGCATTGCAGCGCCCCCGGCGCCAGCGGAGGAGACCGCTCCGGTTCCTCCAGGAGGTTTGATAGAATGGAACTGGCGGGATACCATCTGATGTGGTATCCGAGTGCGAATCGGGAGTTGAAACATTTTGAAGAGATATTTTGATAAACTGTTTATGAATTAATTTTGAGAATATAATTAACATTGGACTGTAATTATCTATCGTCTGCATAGTGTTTTGTATATGCAGCGCTGACAAATGTATATTGAAAACGATACATGTATAAGGACTTTCTTTTGTATACATGTAAATGTTAAAATTGTAATTGTCAAATATATCTTATTTCCGCAAAAGTTTTATATTTGACAGGTACTTGAGTGTGATATCCCTTGTGGATCTCGTTTTAACTTCGGTTAATTCGGGGTTTACGGGAGTAAGTATGATAATCACGGCTCGGCTCGAGCCCGGGTCGTGACAGGAAATCATGTCAAAAAAGAGGAAATTGGAGGACTATGAGACTATAGCCTTGACAAAGGAGTGCAGTGCTGTGATTTAAAACAAGCTTCCTCCGAAGCTAAGAGATCTAGGGAGCTTTTCAATCCCTTGTACCATTGGTGATTTTGACCTTTCTAGAGCTTTATGTGATTTGGGTGCAAGTGTGTCACAAATTCCTTTATTTGTGTGCAGGAAGCTAGTTCTAAATGAAATTAAACCTACTAACATATCCTTGCAGCTAGTTGATTGATCAGTGAAGTACCCGATGGGTATTTTGGAAAACGTATTGGTTAAGATCAAGAAGTTTATTATTCCAGTTGACTTTATTGTCTTGGAAATGGAAGAAGATGTAGTGATACTAATTATATTGGGTCGACCTTTTTTGGCTACAGTAAGGGCAATCATTGATGTGAAGAATGGCAGGTTAACATTCAAAATTGGGGAAGAAGAGGTAGAATTTAATTTTTTGATTCTGTGAAGTGCCCTTCTTTTACTGAGGATGTTTTTCGAGTGGATGTTATAACTGAGCTGACTGAAGAGGTTTTTAAGGTTGGTAAACCAATAGAACCTCTTGAAAATTGCTTCAGACATGCAGGGACGAGTAAGAATGAGGTTTTAAGTGTTTCAGTAGTGGCAAGTGCATTGGATGCTGGAGATGATATGCCAAGGTACATGGAAAACAGGTCTGAGAAGTTGGGCAAAGGTAAGTCGTTCCCTCTTCCATCTCATATACAAGCTCCGGTGGTTGAGTTGAAACCATTGCCTTCCAATCTCAGGTATGCTTTTCTAAGTGATAATAATACATTGCTTGTGATTGTGAATGCTTCTGACTGATGTTCAACTTGATAAACTATTGCGGGTTTTAAGATTGAGACAAAAAGCAATAGGATGGACTATATCAGATATTAGAGGAATCAGCCCTTCTGTATGCATGCAAAGAATTCTGATGGAGGATAACTATAGATCTGTTGTTGAACATCAAAGAAGATTAAATCCTAACATGAAAGAGATAGTAAGGGGTGAGATTTTGAAATGGTTAGATGCAGGAATTATATATCCAATATCTGATAATTCATGGATAAGTCCAGCGTATGTAGTACCTAAGAAAGGTGGGATGACGGTGGTGCACAATGAGAGTAATGAACTTATTCCCACTAGGACAGTTACAGGGTGGATAGTCTGTATAGATTTTAGGAAACTTAATAATGCTACCCGTAAGGATCACTTTCCACTTCCATTTATTGATCAGATGTTAGAGAGACTTGTTGGGCATCAGTACTATTGTTTCTTGGATGGTTATTAGAGGTACAACCAGATTCCCATTGCCTCGGAAGACCAAGAAAAGACCACTTTTGTTTGTCCTTATGGTACTTTTGCATTTCATAGGATGCCTTTTGCTTTGTGTAATGCACCTGCTACATTTCAGCATTGCATGGTGGCTTTGTTTTCTGATTTTGTTGAGAAGATCATGGTGGTTTTCATGGATGATTTTTCTGTGTTTGGATCTTCCTTTGATATATGTTGGGCTAATTTATCTCAAATTTTGCAGCATTGTGAAGAGACCAATTTGGTCTTGAATTGGGAGAAATGTCATTTCATGGTGCAGGAAAGCATTGTCCTCGGTCACAAGGTTTCAGCAAAGGGAATAGAAGTGGACTGTGTAAAAATTGAGGTTATGGAGAAGTTGCCGTCACCTTTGAATGTGAAGGGAGTTAGAAGTTTTCTTGGTCATGTAGGGTTTTACAGGCGTTTCATCAAGGATTTCTCAAAAATTGCTAAACCTCTCTATAATTTATTGAATAAGGATGTTGCTTTTGATTTTGATACTGATTGTTTGAATGCTTTCAACAGGTTGAAGAAGGAATTAGTGTCTACACCAATCATGGCTGCACCAGATTGGGGTCTGCCTTTTGAGTTGATGTGTGATGCCAGTGATTCTGCCTTAGGGTTGTGCTTGGACAAAGGAGAGAAGGGAAGTTGCATGTTATCTATTATGCTAGTAGAGTTTTAAATTCTGCATAAATAAATTATGCAGCTACTGAAAAAGAAATGCTTGCTGTGGTGTTTGCAATTGACAAATTTCGATCTTATCTTGTAGGATCCAAGGCCATTGTGTATACAGATCACTCAACCCTCAAGTACCTATTGAATAAGAAAGACGCGAAGCCGCGATTGATTCGGTGGGTTTTGTTGCTCTAAGAATTTGACATTGAGATTCACGACAAGAAGGGAGTGGAAAATGTTGTAGCAAATCATTTGTCTAGGGTGATAGGGCAGGTGAGAGCAGACGAGTTGCCCATAAATGAAAGCTTCTCAAATGAGCAGTTATTGGTAGTATCAAATGTTCCGTGGTATGCTGATATGGTGAACTACTTGGTGAGTGGCGTTATTCCATCTGATTTGAGCTATCATCAGAAGAAGAAATTTTTTTGTGATGTGAAGTACTACCTTTGGGAGGAGCCACTTCTTTACAAGCATTGTTTAGATGGGATGATCAGAAGATGTGTGCCCGATGAAGAGACCATTGACATTCTTCACCATTGCCATTGATCAGATTGTGGAGGACATTTCAGCACTTCCAAGACGGTTGCAAAGGTATGGCAGTTTGGATTTTATTGGCCCACGATGTATAAAGATGCCAGACAGTTTGTGAGTATGTGTGATAAATGCCAGAGGGTTGGCAGTGCTAGATTGTATGGAACTAATCCATCATATGATGTAATAAATTGATTAATTTCTTTATTTATCAATAATATCATGCTTTCCTTTCATGAGATGAATGGTGTTTTATTACTTAATGCACATGACCAATACATATGACATAACGGTTCATGAGATGAACTGGGTCCCATTAGTATATTAGATGTAATATATGTGTATGGATGAGATCCATATACGGGAGACATGTGTCACAAATCTTATACTTAAATATTTTCACAACTAGTGATGAGACTGGGTATCTCGTCTGATAAGGTTGCAGCACTTTGATCACTATGAGATAGTTTGATTTGTTTCGATCATCAGAATGTAAGATTCTGGATCATGGTGCTGGTACATTTGATATATTGAAGGACCATGAGAAGCACCTTATGGAATACTGTCTTGAGTTTAACGTTTGCTCTCATAATTCCCTAACAATAGGCTCTTAATCCTGAGACATTGATGAACCTAAGTTTCTATCTATTCATTTGCTTTGAGTCACCAATGAGTGAGGCCAATTGTAGGTCAACACCTCGGTGTCTTGGGTAGGTGGTAGTAGGACTGTGGGAACATTCAATGGTCAAGATGGAATCTATCTTAATTATCCCCTTGTGCCAATTAATGGATTTGTCATTAGTAAGCGCGCACCCATCTCGATTAAGAGTTAATTGGATGGTATTGATGATCACTGTGATTAATTGGGTCTCAAGGATAATAAGATGTGGATCTAAGATTGAAAGAGACAGGTTTGATCCGTTTGATCCAATTGATTTATGGATATTGATAAAGGGGTCTACTTGTGGTAATCGGGAAGTATAGGGTCTTCATTATAATTTATTCCTAAGATTGGAGTGCAATTGCATTTATATAGTGATGTTATTTGCAATTAACTGTGGGCCCGGATTGCACATGAGATGTGGGGCCGCGGTGTCCCAGTTGGAGCTAGCTTTCTATGGAATCCCTAGTGGTCCCCACGCTAGCCCAAGTTATTAAGATACTAATCATACTTGAACTGTAAGAGGAAGGAATTAGAAAGTTACTATTTCTATTTGAAGTAGGACTTCTAGTAGTGGTAATAGTTAACTTACTGATTGTTGTGGAAGTGAGACTTCTATAACAATTAGAAAGGAGAAAGTTGCTGATTATTATGGAAGTAGAACTTCTAGTTAATTAGTAAGAAGATGAGCTGCAAAAAGTTATAAAAGGAGACAAACGAGGGCTGGACGTCCAACCTTGGAATTCACGCCCAGCCCCCTCTTTTGTGCAATAGTTGCACACTTCTCTCTCCTCTCTTTCTTTTCTAGTTCCAAGGAGTTTCTAATAGAGTTTTCTCTGGAAGTTTCCACCAATCTTCTTGAAAAAAAAGATCTGATAGTGGGTCATAGCATGAAAGATAATAAGGTCTTGGAGATCCTAATTGGTTCTAGAAGAGTTCTTGATACAAGCTAATTGTCTTCTTCTCCATTAGAGCACTACCGGGCTCCAAAGGTATAATCTGCTTCTTTATTTGTTGTGGATTATTTTGTTGCATGGTATGCTGGTTTCTATCTTATAGATAGGTTATATTGCTGTACATGATTGATGAGATGGAGGGATTGCATCCTGGATGTGGTTTAATGGCCTTATGTGTACTTGATCCATGAGTCAAGTGGGTCAAAAGTTTTGAAAACCTATCCACGATGCCCACCTACTTCCAACAGGAAGTATTTCCAAGAGGAATGAAATGCCATTGAACGATATCTTAGAAGTTGAGTTGTTTGATGTGTGGGAAATTGATTTCATGGGCACATTCCCTCCTTCCTTCAACAATCATTACATACTGGTGAGTGTTGATTATGTCTCAGTTGCAACTCCAACGAATGACTCTAGGGTGGTGATGCACTTTGTGAAGAAAAATATATTTTCTAGATTTGGTGTGCCGAGAGCCATTATTAATGATGAAGGATCCCATTTTTGTAACCAGTTACTTGGGACATTATTGAAGAAGTATGGAGTTACTCATAAGGTGGCACTTGCATATCATCCTCAAACAAATGGGCAAGTGGAACTAGCAAACAGGGAGTTGAAGCTAATCTTGGAGAAGACAGCTAACAAGTCAAGGAAGGATTGGGCAAAGAAGCTAGATGATGCACTTTGGGCCTACAGAACAGCATTCAAGACACCTTTAGGTATGTCCCCATATAGACTTGTCTTTGGGAAGTCTTGTCATTTACCTGTTGAATTGGAACATAGGGCTTTTCGGGCTATTCGAGAGCTAAACATGGATTTGAAAGCTCTAGGAGAGAAGAGGCTTTTGCAGTTAAGTGAATTGGAAGAGTTCAGATTGGATGCTTATGAAAGTGCTCGACTTTACAAGGAGAAGACCCAATTTTGGCATGATAAGCATATTCAGAAGAAGAACTTTGAGGTTGGGCAGCAAGTATTGCTCTTCAATTCAAGACTTAAGCTATTCCCAGGCAAGCTTCGATCTAGGTGGTCGGGTCCATTTATGGTGACAAGAGTTTTTCCTTATGGTGCTGTTGAGGTGCATAGTGAAGCTACTGGTGCTTTCAAAGTAAATGGGCAGCGTTTGAAACCTTATCTTATTGGAGATGTGGTGCCGGCAGGAGTGACATACTCCCTGAAAGATCCTAGCCATGGGTGATCATCAAATAGTCAAACTAATGACTATAAACAAGCGCTTCTTGGGAGGCAACCCAAGTGTTCTAAACTTTTGTTTATTTCAGTTCTTTATGTTTGTTTTTAATTAATTTTTTGGTCTAGGTTTGCTTAAATAAAGAGGATGATGCATCAAGTTTCCAACTCACCTTCAAATCTTGGTCATTGAACGTACATCAGGGATGCTTCGCTTATCCTTTTCTTTTCTTTCACATTGAGGACAATGTGCGAATTAAGTTTTGGGGGTGGATTTATGATTTTGATGCTTGATTAACTACTTAGTGTGATTTTGAGAAATGTTTTTTTCGAAACTTACGCAGTTTTGACTAACCCTCGAACTAAACATTTTTGTGAAAGGAGAAAAAGAATGACACTACGTCAAAAACAGAAATTCCCGACGTTAAAGATAATTAAAAAACGACGGCTGTGGCTGTCGTTTAGATTTTGATGTTTCTTAGCCATTGATGATCTGTCGTTTAAACTTTGATGGTTCTCAGCCGTTGATCATTTCTCCTTGAGTGGGTCTCCCTACTGATGGTGTAGCCGATGTCACTGCAGGCCGTCGATTACAACCCTATTTCGTTTGCAAGCGACTATCTATGCCTCTCCAGCAAATGTCGCCTCTTCATCGTTCTACCTCTCTCTCCAAATCCCCAAAGAAAAACCCAGATCCGATCTCTCCATTTCCTTTTTATCTCTCACTTTGAAGTCGGTCTATCTTTCATTCCCCAAGTGCGGTGGTTTTTCTCTCTCTGAAACCTCTTATCTTCAACGAAGAGCGGTTTTTGAAGCAGTTTGCAGGTATGGATGCGGTTTACAATACTAGGGTTTTGATCGGTTTGATAACTTTTGCTGTGAGCATTTAGATCTCTCTCTCTCTCTCTCTCTCTCTCTCATTCTGCATCTTCTTTCGTATTTTGGGGTTTCTTGGTTTGTCGATCTACGAATACATCAAAATAGATCGATTCGTCTTTGCAGGAAGAGTTCTCTTCGCCTCCATTTTCATCTCTCTGCATGGCAAGAGTAAGAAACATCATCATCTCACTCTCTCAATATCTCTCTAAGATCTGTTTCAGTATCCATCTTATCTAATTTCTAACTTAGCCAGGGTTTCTGATCTTGTTTTGATGTCTCACAGCCGTCGATCCTTCGTCTGCAAGTGAGTCCCCCATGTGATGGTGTAGCCGATGTTACTTGATACAGCAGCTATAATCTCTGGGCCGTCGTTTACAACCCTAATCGTTACACACAAACGACTCCTCTCTCTCCAGCGGATCTCCAGCGCTCTGCCTCTCTCTCCAATTTCCTAAAGAAAAACCCTAATCCCCAAACCTCCCTCTCTCTCGCTCATTCATGGATTTTGGATCTCTTTGAAGCCGGCATTGAAGAGATCCGATCGGCATCATCTTTTTTCGATCTCTCTAGACGCTTCTTTCGTTTTTGGGGTTTTGAGGTTTGATTGCTTCCCTCTCTCTTTGAAGTTGGCCTTGAAGAGTTCATTTGTGTCGAGGTTTGGATATGTTGATCGATCAAGAGTTCTAGTTTGATTTTCCTTCTAGATCTCACTTCGCTCTTGAGATTATGGTTTGGTTTGGATGATTTGAAGCATTTTGAAGCCTTCTGAAGAATCCGAGAAGCACAATGCTGAATACGAGGTTCGATTCATCATCTTCTTCTTCCCTTTTGATGCTTCTGTGATCCCATTGATTTTGCACATGTGACAAAGGCCAACTTCTCTCCACAATAGCACATTTGTTTAAAAATTTTCATTTTTCCATAGTTTCATTCTGACGTTTCCATGTGCATTTGCAGTTTGTTTGATTTATGTTGCCTATGTAGCTTCATTATTGTATTGATAGTAAGACCCAGTTCATTCCTATTGAAATTTATTGGAAAGGCATTTTTTTTATTCTGTCTTTGTGGGGTAGCTACTCTTAGTATTTCTCATACTTCTATTGGAATCAATATCCATTGCCATTTTAGTTCATCTACTTCAAACTGTATCACTTTTTTTTTTTTTTTTTTTTTGTGATAACTTTTGCAGGACTGTCTTTGTTTTAGTTTAGTTTTATGAGGTAGGTAAGTTAACAATTATTATCTTGCCATAGATTATAGGACTTTCATTCAAAGTCTTTTGTATACATGGCTAGCTTACTTACAAGAAAACCTGAGACCCAATTTGTCAGTTCATTCTATCAAAAACCTTGATAAGTTCTAGCTTAACTCCATCAATAGTGGACAGCATTTTGATACAACTTTCAATAGATAGCTGCTCTCTTTCATGGGCTTTCTTCAAATTGGCAGAATCCCTTCCCCATTACCATCATACTTTACAACCTTATTGGACCATGATCCATCTCCTTACTAAGGAAAGCCCGCAAAATGAGGTCTTTAGTTTTTTTCAAAAAGCCTGATGGACCCGATTTCTTCCCTCTCTCCCGCTGCCTCCGCCCCGGGTCTTTTCGGGGTGCGGCGGAGGGGTGGAGAAGAAAAGACAAAGGGTTTCAACATCTTTTTTCTTTTTTTTTTGTACGGGTATGCCAATTTCACTTTTCTACTTGGAATTTAGGAATGGTAATCCGAAGATCCACCTTCACAAGTAGAAAGGGGAAATGAAACTTTTTCTAGTTTTCCATTGCACACATATTTTAAGAAAAGAGACAAAGGGTTTTTTTGAATGCCGTGAAAGGCGATTTCATTTGTTGCCGTGAAAGGCGATTTTGCCGTAAAAGGCGATTTACAAGTCTCATCCATTATGAAAGACAAGAATTGTGATTTTTGTCTCTAAAAGGAAAATAAAGTACAATAGAAATCAAGAAAAGGAATCTGACTTCTCATTCGATTGTGGGGACACGTTCAGATCGACGGTCGCGAGTCATGTATGGGCTCCTCCATCGTCCATGCAGATGAGAACACGATGCTTGGATTCTTGGCTCGGCTTTCTAACCTCGGATTTTTAAAGAATAAAGACCAAGAGAAGGTCTTATATCCGATAAAAAGCTAAGTAAACGGGCTGAAAAGCCACGTTTTAGCCATGTTGGTAGAAGAAGGGATGTCCTTGGGGGGGTGCCCCCCCAAGGGTGCTTCAATCACCTTGTAGTGGCTCTTGCAGCAGAGTTTCTTTTCTTCAAATTGGCAGAGGTTCTTCTGATTTCTCTGGATTTTCCGGGATTTTCCGAGCAATTTTTCTCTCTGCCGTCTGGTCGCTTCTCCTTGGAAAAGCCCTCCTATTTATAGGCTTTTGGTGGCCATTAGGAGGGTTTATGAGCATTTAATACATTAATGCTCATAATGGGAGGAGTTACAAGTTTTAAATGATTTGTTTTGTAACTCCTTTTTCCTTGAATTTGATTGGTCGATGGAGATTAATGAGCCTTTGATTGCATTTAATCTCCATCATGGGAGGAGTTTCGTGGCTTTAATGCCATAAATCATTGGATTTGTAACTCCCATTTGCTTGCTTTTGATTGGGCCGTTCAAAATAATGAGTTAATGACCGCATTAACTTGTCATAAAATGGGTCATTTATTCTCATTAATTGGCCGCCAAGTCGCTTGAAGAGTCGCGGGCCGCGCAGTGTCTTTTGGAATTCTTCTCGCAATGATCGCCGATGGATCCACACATTGTTTGATGTCGGATGGCGATGAAATTTCAGACATTGATTGACCTCAATGTGCCGGCAACATCCGTCCTGTCGATTTCACGATCGGGCGGGCAGAAAGTGTACTTTCTTTGACGATTGGTTAGCGATTTCGAGGCATCTAATGATCATCCAATGATCTCGGCGGCGAATCCGTGATGTTGACGAAGATCGACGGATTTCATGCACGAAAAATCAGATTTTGGAAAAATCACAGGGGCCAATCAACTCGAAACGCGAAAAGGACCCGAAAAAGTGGGTTTCCGGCGACTTTTGGGTCGCCGGAAATTCCATGGTCGCCGGCGACCATGGGCCTTGGGCCCGTTTTTTGGTCGCCTTTCGGTCGCCGTATCTTCGCCGTTTTTCGCTCTTTTTTGATGCTTTTTCTTCCTGTATTTTTCTTGACATTTCCCCTCATTTATTGGCCTGTTTTCCTTGGAGAAATCCCGTCGAGAAGCCACGGAAATCGGAGCACAAAGTTTCCTATTTTTCTGGAAAGCCGAAGACTTTGTTGTGCGGTTTTGCCGATTTTTTGTCAAGCGTTGAAACTAGGCCAAACGATATCGGAATGACCTGAAATTCGACGTGGAGCTTCTTGAGCATTAGATAGGACCAACCATAGGCTTTGGTTTGAGTTTTGAAGCCTTTTGGGGCCCCGCAAACGCTTGCCTTAATTTCGCCATGAGAGAAATGCCGAGCTTTGACTTGTGGTCAACCGATGTCCGATTGACCTGAAATTTGACAGGGAGCCTCCTGAGTAGTAAGTAGGACCAACCATGGGCTTTAGTTTGAGTTTTGAAGCCTTTTGGGGTCCCGCAAATGCTCGCCTTGATTTCACCTCGAGGAAAATGCCGAGCTTTGAAACCAGGCCAAACGATGTCCGTTTGACCTAAAATTTGACAGGGGACCTATTGGAGTCATTTTGAGATGATCCATTAGCTCCAATTTGGATGCCATGATTCCGGGGTGCTCCGTTGCCGATGGGCTTGTTTTTGCTTCCTGAGAGTTGATGAAGGGTCAAACGTCGTCCGTTTGACTTGAAATTTGGCAGGGGGCCTTTTGGAGGTATTTTGAGACCATCCGTAGGCTCTGATCGAAGTTGTGAAGTCTTCGACATTGCCGCTGCCGGGAGCTCTTGTCTGGCTGTCGGAGGAGTGAAGTTAGGCCAAATGATGTCGAAATGGCCCGAAACTTCATGTGTACCCCTCTTTTGGCTGCTTTGAAGGATCTTGCAGTTTTTGTTTGATTCTGACAAGATCTGGTGCTTGAAGTGGCGCCTTCCTATTTATGGCAGGATGTGGCTCCATGTAGCTTTTGGTGTTGAAGGGACATAGTGACATTTTTGGTGTCAACAAAGCCCAAGGGCTGGGCTTGGAAAACAATTTCTCAAGCTTGCCAATTTGAGGGCTAGACTTAGACAATTGCTAGTGTGGCCATGCCTACTTCTCCTAAAACATCATTTGAATAATGAAAAATGGAAAATTTCTTGAGTCTAAATTGCTGATTCTTGAGTCTTTGGGTTGGATTTTGAAAACCCAATATCTAGTTTATGATAACCCAAATCTTAAATTTGGAGATGATGGGTTATCTTTTTTTTTTTTTTTTTTTTCTGTCCCTGGATAGGATTTTATGCAGTATTTGGTTAGTTGGACCATTAAAGTTCTATGCATGATTTTGCTATGTGGAAATTGATGATCACACTAATTTGGACTCTTCCCTACTAAAAAAACACTTTTTTTGGGGTGCAGGTGATCATTTAAGTGAAAGAGTGTTGTTGAGAGCATCAAATCCAGCTCAAAGGTCTCATCACTTTGGAATCTCCTTCTTGGAATCCAGCAAAGGAAGCCGTTTGAGCTCAAAGGTCTCATCTTTTCTCATTCAAACTCTCCAATTTCTAGGGTTTCTCATGCTCGTTTCTCTATTTTAAGCTCTTCCTTTCTCGGTTAGTTCCAATTCCCTCTTTCTCTTTTTCTCTAGCTTTCAATTAGAAGATTGCTCTTTTTTTTTTTTTAGTGTGTTCTTCCCATTCAAAGTTTTTTTTCATCAAAGAAAGATTTTTTGTTTTGGTAGAAAGAATTATAAGCTGTTTTCGTAATTAGATTTTGAACATTGGGTAGAAAGACTTATTAGTGGTTTTGATCGACTGTAGTGTTTGTTGTGACAGAGGCTAATTGATTCTTCAATCAGTTAGATATAAATTATTTCTCTTTTGTATAAGGGAAAAAATGTGTTTTAACTTGCTCTTGCTTGCAGAATCTTGATATTTGCGAAATTTCGACTTATTAATTACCAAAGATCTGATGGGGATGTATAATATATATGTATTTTTACATATTTAAGTGTTTTTTTCATGCTTGTTGCTTTTCCTTTAGTTTTATATAACGGTGGGTGTATTTGGTTGTTCTGAAAGTAATCATCTAGGACAAATGCTTGTCTTCTGTAGCTTAGCAATTAGTTGCTTGTGGATTTGTGAATTTCTTATACTATACTTTAATCTCTATTTTTTTTATTCTGCATGAAAGCCGCAATTCAATTGATTTGAAACCCAAAATCTCATTTCATTGCTTTTGGTTTGTGTGATTTCTTCACTTTCATTGCTTGAGAAAGGAATTTTTTTTTTCTTCTTAATCTCTTTTTGAATGAGAGAAGGTGCCTCTGCTATTCATGCTGAAGTTGCAGATTGCTAGCTAAATTTCTAATTAAATTTTAAGATGAAAGAGAATACATTATTATACTTATAGACTTCACTTCTAAACCGTCTTCATAAAGGGACACAAAAGTAGAAACAAGATCTCGTTTTCATCAATGTACAGTGGTGGAGTTGTATTATTCCTTGTCAATCTCTGTATATGGAATTATGGGTTTTCATCATTAATGTATAGTGGTGGAGTTGTAGCTTTCTCAATGATTTGTTGCTGCCTTTTATTTTTAAGTATATGATTATGTGTACGATATCTATAGATTTAATATGCATAGAACTCATTTAGAGAGATATAAAAACATAGTTTTATGACGTCTATGATGTTTAGTAATTGGGATTTGATTTCAACGGAATTTGAAATTCATGTTCAGATTGTTGTAACATGTACTTGTTGGGTTTTCTAGGTTCTAAAATTTCTGGGTTCAGAATGGAGCCTCCAAGCAAGGAATGGATGACGGCACCTAGGCTTTCTAAAGAGTACCTGGAAGGAGTAGAACTATTCTTTCGGTATGTAAGGGCTAATACACATAAATTAGGGGGCGATGATTGGTATTGTTGTCCGTGTGTCAAATGCCGAAATTTTCGAGGGAAGAAGAGACTAAGAGAAATTCATACACATTTAATATGTGATGGAATAGATACATCTGACACGACATGGATCCACCATGGAGAACTCTATCCCAAAAGTCGTGTAAATGTAGGGGCAAGTGATGTAGTATGTGGACAGGTTGATTTGGTGAATGACGTATCTCAAGACGAGGATAATGCTCAAAAAAATGTGGGGGGTAGTGCATCTGCATGCAGTGATGAAGATAATCATCAAGAAGATGAGGAAGGTCATGATAATACATCAAAGAATGTCCAGTATCAGAGGTTGATGGAAGATGCAATGCAACTTTTATATCCCTCGTGTCAAATTGAGGATACAAAATTGTCAGTGACGGTTGAGTTGCTAAGCATGAAGGCTAGACATCGGTGGTCTAATAAGAGTTTCACGGAATTGTTACAAATGTTCAAAAGGGTTCTGCCTGTTGAAAACACTTTGCCAAATAATACTTACAATGCAAAGAAGATGGTCGAGTCTCTTCGTATGGATTGCAAGATTATCCATGCATGTCGTAACGATTGTATACTATTCTGGAGAGAGCATGAAAATAAGGACAGTTGTCCTACATGTGGTGAAAGCAGATGGAAACCAGTGAATGAATCAAGGCCCATAGGATCACGCTTGCTGTGGAAAAAGTTAAGATACTTTCCATTGACACCAAGGCTACAAAGAATGTATAGTGTATCATGGATTGCGGATAGTATGACTTGGCATGCAAAGGCAAGCTCAGTACCAAATGATTCAATGATGCGTCATCCAGTAGATTCTTCCTGTTGGAAACAAGTAAACCGTAAATGGACAAACTTTGCTGTCGAGACACGTAATGTCCGACTGGGACTTGCAACTGATGGGTTCAATCCATTCGGGAACAATAACAACTACCATAGTTGTTGGCCTGTTATGTTGGTTGCATATAATCTTCCTCCGTCTCTATACATGCGGAAGGAGTTTACTATGTTAACATTATTGATTCCCGGGAAGAAAGGTCCAGGGCATAACATTGATGTCTACTTGCAGCCACTAGTAGCAGAGTTGAAGGAGTTATGGTCCACTGGTGCAGTAACATATGACTCTTATAGCAAGACTAGGTTCACAATGAAAGCAATTTTGTTATGGGCTATACATGATTTCCCAGCATATGGTCATTTATCTGGTTGTAGGACCGCAGGAAAGTTTGGTTGTCCTGTGTGCAGTGAAAGTACATATTCAGTGTGGCTAAAACACGGACAGAAGTTTGCTTACATGGGACATAGGAAATGGTTGCCTATGACACATCCTTTCAGGAGCCAAAAATCACAATTTAATGGGAATGAAGAAAATGGGAATCATCCCAAGCGTTTGAGTGGTTCTGAGGTATTAAGCAAAATGGAGACCATTCGTACTAAGTTTGGAAAGGTAGTAGGCAAGAAGAGAAAGAGGCGTGCAAATGAGAATGAATCCACTGCATGGTCAAAGAGATCGGTCCTTTTTGACTTGCCATATTGGAAGGTGCGTTATAATATTGTTCTTAATATTAAATAATGTGGTAACAACTCCTACGTACTAACATAAATGAACCATTTTTTTTTATAGGATCTCCCGATTCGACACAATCTAGATGTGATGCATGTGGAAAAAAATGTGGCAGAAAACCTACTTGCAATAATCATGAACACAAAGGATAAGACTAAGGATTGTCTTGAAGCCCGCAAAGACTTGAAGGTCATGCGAATTAAGAAAAAGCTGTGGCCAATGGAAAAAAATGCCAAGTTGACACGTCCAGAAGCTCCTTATTGGCTGTCTCAGCATGAGAAGGAATTGATCTGTAAAACATTGTGTGATTTGAAGGCTCCTATTGGGTACAATGTAAATTGGAGATATAAGGTGAGCTTGGATGACATGGAGTTAAAAAATCTTAAATCACATGACTATCACATCCTTATGCAACAGCTACTGCCAGTGTTACTGATGCATGCATTCGAGTCACATAAACCCTTGCGTGCCGCTATTATGCAATTATCAATGTTCTTTAATGTCTTATGTTTGAAGACTATAAACCGTGAAGAACTTTCAAAGATGAAAGGACGTATTGTCGAAACACTTTGTGTGTTTGAAAAGTATTTTCCGCCTTCTTTTTTTGTTTCTATGACACACCTTGTTGTGCACCTAGCGGAAGAGGCGCAGATTTGTGGACCTGTTAGATACCGATGGATGTATCCTTTTGAGCGGTAAATATAATGTTTTATTTCATTTTTTTTAATTAATATAAGTTTTGTTCAAAATATAACTTAAGTCACATGTATTAGGAAGATGAGAACATTCAAACGATATGTGGCAAATCAAAGGTATCCTGAGGGTTCTATCACAGAGTGCTTTCTTATGGATGAATCAATGATGTATGCCATGAATAATGTTATCGACGGTGAAAATGGAAGCCATAAGCAAGGAATTAAGACACTCATGGATATGGATGGGGACTGTTCCTACCCTATTGATAAAAAGGGGAAGGTTATACGCCTTGATAATATGCAGTACCAGCAAGCACGCAAATGGGTACTGTGCCACTCAACTGATAACACCGAGTGGAAAAGGTAAACAAATATCTGATGGTAGTTATAGTAAATACGTTCATACTTACTGGTTTAATGTAATATAATGCAATCACTTTATATTCATGTACAGGAATTATGAACAATATCTTCAAAGCCACATATCTAATGTTCAAAATCGGAGGGTTAATAGGCGTACAGAAAAACCCATGGATTATATTCCTTGGCTTAGACAACAATTAAAGGATGAAGAGAATTGTACCCTAAAAAGGCTTGCTGATGGCCCAAACTTTGAAGCCATTTCATATACAGCATACGCGGTAAATGGATATGTGTTCTATACTGCAGATGCGGAAATGAATAAACAAACACAGAACAGCGGAGTCTCTGTGAAGGCAATGACTATCTGCAGGTCAAGTGCCAAGGACAAGAAACCTGTGGTTGAAGAAGTCTCTTATTATGGCATTGTCAAACAAATTCTTGAGTTGGATTACCATTACTTCAAAGTAGTAGTATTTTATTGTGATTGGGTGCGTACAGAAGATGCAACTGGACTTAGAGTTGATGCAGAAACAAATTTGATATATGTTAATATGAGGAGGTTAAAGAGAAATACAAAAGAAAATGATGAGCCATTTATTCTTGCTAATCAAGCAACTCAAGTCTTCTATTGCAAAGATCATAGTAGGCCATCTGAAGAGTGGCATGTTGTCTTGGATGTTCCAAAGAGACTGAATCGTGATATGGACTCTTTTGAAGATCCCTTAGTCTTTGAAGCAAGAATGAATGAAAATACAATAGCAGAAACATTACAAGATGATATCATGGAAGAGGATATAAATGGTGATGATGAAGATTACTCTTAGCATTTCAGGCACTAGAACTTGTCACTAGAAGTCTGCAACAAATTGTTTGTGAAAGGTATTTTCTCCTACTTTGTAATGTTTTGGTGCTTGAGTTGATTATTGAAATCTTTGGTGCCTCCATGTCTTGATTTGCATGCTTTTAAGTGTGTCCAAAGTACTACTCATAACTTAGTATTATCATCATTTTTTTTAACTTATGAATCTATTTATGTACACTACATGATTATTGCTTATGTCTTTTAATCTCAACATTTTTAGATTCAAGATTTATGTCATTCTTTATACAAGCCAATATTTGTTTCATAATATTGAGTTTCTTATTTAAATGTGGTTGTAGGTACTATGTCGCATTATACCTCGTCATCTTCTTCTGCGTCTACTGTTCAGGGTAGCTCTCATGAGGGTATGTATTGTTTCATCTGTTTCATACTTTGTAATTACTGAAAAGCCACACAAGGAAAATAATCTGTCACATGTTCATATACGGAAGACTAGTCTTTATTCAAAAGTTCATTTAGAGCTCATTAATGTAGCCATTTAAATTCTTTTCCATATGTTTTCAAGTTCATACAAGAAAGTCCAGATTTATATTACTACTAACAGCAGACATGGACATGGACAGACATGGACCTGATTTATATTTGGGGAATTCTTCAAAGACCATGCAATTTCCTGTAATTTGATTGCAGCACCTGTAGTATCTGAACTTGAAAATTTTCTAACAATGGCCTATTGCAACAGGTAGACTTCCCCCCATCACATTTGGGGAAAATGGGCAACCTATTGGAGACAACTCAGTGTAGTTGTCCTCTAAGATAGGGGAGGTTGTGAGGACCTATGTGTCTCTCGTTTACCTCAAATGGACTGATGTGCCTAATGAGCTCAAGGAGCTAGTTTGGGAGATTGTTAGTGTAAGTGCCTTTTCATTTACTTCATTTAATTTTACATAGTAATTTGAATTTTTTTAATTATGACTTATGTCTTGATTTTTCTTATTTGCAGCACTCATTTGAAGTCCCAGAATACTCCAAGAAGCTGATACTTAAGAAAGCCAACAATTCATGGAAAGATTGGAAGTCCAATCTCCGGCTGAAATTTTTAGACAAATATCAAACGGATGTGGAGAGAAAGTCCCACATACCCGAAGGTGTCAAGAAAGAAGATTGGGAGAGTTTTGTTGAACTCAACTCGACTTCCCAAGCCCATTCTCTAAGACAAAAGGGGAAGGCTGCTAGAAAAGCGCTGAAATGCCCACACACTTCTGGTAGAAAGGGACAAGCACGGGTGGCGGCGGAGTTGGTAAGTATTGTTGGCTTTAATTGATGTTACTTTACTATTATAATATATTTTTAACTCCATATTTTGTTATTTCTTTTTATAGTCGCAGCAAAATCCTGATGGTTTGGTCACTCGGACACAAGTATTTCTCGCCACTCATGGTAGGAAGGATGGTGCTACTGGGAATCAATATTTGGTAATTAACAGTATTATATTTCACTCAGATCTTGTAGGTTATAGTTATTTTTTGATAACTATGTTCCATACATATATATGTTTCCAAAGATACATTTTAATGGCTGAAATCTTCATTGAAGTTTTATGTGCACAAATCATACATGTATACAAATGTATATCGATTGTTTTCATAATATAATGTAGAATAGTCATCATAAGTTTCATGCCATTTGCCTTTTGGTACTCTTCTCTGGAACTCTTGATTGGAAGGAGTTGAATTCTTTTCAGGATGAAATCGATATGCTGATTCAGCGTGACCCCACCATTGTGGAAAAAGACCTTAACCATGATCCGGTCGCATTGGTAGGTGAATTATCTTATACTCTTATTTACGTTTTTTGTTGATCATAAATATTTAGAAGTGATATTGTTTTTCAGAGTATATGATCATAAACTTTCATTTCTAAAGTTTCATTTCTTTCCAATATGTGATCTTGTTTTCTAGTCACAGAAAATGGTTATGCATTTTAGGCAATATTCTCCTTCCATTTACCTCGAAGATTGTCTCTGATTTTTTTTAATAGGCTCTTGGTCGTGATAATCGAGGCCGTGTACGGGGCCTAGGAATGGGTGTGTCCAAAACCGTCGTCCCATCATTCTACTCCGTATAGGAGATATGAGATGGCATCACAGGCAGCCATTAAAACTGCTGTGGATGAGCTCAAAGAGCAAAACGTTCAGTTGAGGGAACGACTGGAAGAGGAGTTTCGAGAACGCAAGCGGATGGAGAAGCGGATCCTTTCATGTCTATCACAGGGTCAGATGGTGATGCAACCTTCTACTGATAACGGCAGTTCTTCCCAAGTAAAAATCTTTATTTTCTATAAATAGTAGTTATCTTAACTTATTTTAGTGTTTGGATTGAGAAATGACTACATTCATGTGTTGCTAATGTTTGTAGGTAAGGCGTGACCTCCCACCTCAGGACGCATGTTCCTGTAGGTTGATGCATCTTACACGGAAGTCTACGTGTATCGCTTATGGCAGAGTGAGGGGTCTTTCAACCAAGGAGGAAGAATGCTATAAGGTCATTGTAGACGAAATCATCGAGGGAGGCGTGGAGTTGATGGGTGGAGAAAAATTATTTCAAGATCTTACTCTCGGCGATACTATTGATTGGCCCATCTTTAGGACTACATTCATTTAGTTCTTAGTGATATGCCTATGTACTGTTTTACATGCTATGAATTTTGCTCATGTACTAGTGATAGTGGATGGATGATAGTTACATTTATTTGCACTTTTCCATCATATGTTTGTGAACATTGGGTTTGGTGTTGTACACATTCCTTTTAACACATTTTGGATTTCCTAGGCCAAATGCACTGTCTCATACATGTTAATGTTCTTCTTTGATACTTACCTTTCTCACCAATTGGTAATTGAAACTGTTGTATGAAAAGGTTGGTGCTTGTTCTTACTAGTTCTGCCTATGCCAGTATTTGAAGTTCTGAATGAAGCTGATTTCTTTTTCATTTATTTTTATTTTTTGGTTTAATTCTTTGTTCCTGTTCTCATGTTTGGTACCACAGGAAAGTTTCATGTGCATTTCATCATCACCTTTATCCAAGCAGAATTTTCTATTGTTTTGGTTGTGATTTGATTGAGATTTGAGATTGTATTGTTGTATTTTCTTGACGTTGACATTTTTGCTTTCTTTTTAATTACTGATTAGAGACTACTATTGTTACTCATAGAACACTAGGATAGAGGGCTTGTAACACCTTTTTTTTTTTTAACATGGCAGTCTGCTTTTTTTTTTGTTGGAACGTTATTCAAATTGTTCAAAGAGAGAGATATTGTGAGTTCTGGTTTATTCTCCAAATGACTTTTTCGTCAAATTGAAATTTTTGCTTTTGGAAAGGTGGTGCTTTCTTTCATAATTTATTCAATTGTGTCATTTCTTTGGTTACATGGTGATTCAGAAAAGAGGCTTTATGTGTTTGTTTTACTTCTACTTTTCTTTAGCTTTGATTTCCTATTGGTATTTTGGTGAGGATTAGCTATGTGGTAAACGGAATAGCTTGAGTTTGATTTCTGTGAAAGCAAAGGATACTTTCACATAGGTAATTTATAGCCATATTGCCAGTACATGTGGGGCTTTGTGAACATGGGCTTGATTTAGGTGGTTCTGTCTATGGTTGAAATTGGCCATCAGATGACCTAGCCCTCATGGAGTGGGTTTCTATGAATTGTGGTTCTGTCTATGCTACTAAAAAGGTATCATAGTTTCTACTAGCTTGTAATCACTAGCTTCTGTATGTCCTTTTAAGTTTTTGTGCTAATTTGTTGCCTTATGTCCTTTAAGTTTTTGTGCTAATTTGTTGTGATCTATTTTCTTTTTAAGAAATATGGGTCTGTGGACTCTGTTAAAGTGGCAAATGTGCCAATCTCATCATGTGAGCGGTCTACTCCCCCGCTGCTTCCGGATTTTATGGATCCAAACATGTGCTACCTTCCTAATGGATATACACCCTATTACTATGGAGGTAAGCTGATCATTTGAGTTAATTATGGTTACTATGGATATTGACAGTTTTTTTTAATACTCTTGTTTCTCAGTTCTCTACAAAAACTTGGTTGGTTTGATTCTCATGTCTTATTGATATTATTACTTTTTTATGAATTCTCTTGAGCAGTTCTTTAGGTTGCAAATATTACATAGATAGTTCCAATATTGTTTGCATCATTTATTAGATTTAATACCGTGTGTGATAATCGTAACTATTTCATATTTTCTATTTTTCAGGTTATGATGGTCCTATTGGTGAGTGGGAGGATTACCCTAGATATATCAACCCAGATGGAGTAGAGATGCCTCCTGTATGTTCTTTTAAAGTGTGCATGGATATGTTTTGTGGATAATTAGGCATATTTTAAATTTTTAGTTCTGTATATATGTTTTCATGGTTGTGGGTCTTTTCATGTTACACAACTTGAGATGTGCCTCGGAAGCTTTGGTGCATTTTTGTGCCCCTTACATTTCATGCTCTGCGAGACATTTTTAGGAATCATTCAGACAATTGCCCTGTTGAAGATATTAACTTTATATGATTACTGATTCTTTTGACAGGGAGTTTATGGGGATAACGGGTCCCTTGTTTATCACCATGGATATGGATATCCACCTTATGGAGCATACCCTCCACCTGGTTCCAACCATGGGACATGATGGTCAGTTGTATGGACCCCAGCACTACCAGTATGGGGCTCCTTATTACCAGCCGCCAACAACCCCAAATGGGCCATATGCTCCAGCTCCCACTTCAAAAGGGGATGTTTCTACCTCTGTTGCTGCTGATCAGGTGCCGCTGCCTGTTGAAACAGGTAATGGAAACTCCAATGGTGGTGTGAATGGGAGCAATGGTTCAGCAACACTGAAGCCAGGCTCACAGAACGGGTCCCTGACATCTAATGGGTCATTTGGGAGCAGTGGCGGACCCAAGATTTTTGTTTGAGGGGGGCTTATGATAGTCACTTGAAAAGTAATTTAATTATTGTTTTGTTGTTCTTCTTAACTTTGGCAAAAGAGAAATAACCCACCTGAGAAACATGTGATTAAAGAGTCATTTAAACAAAGATTAATCCACTTCAATCATCATACACATAGATAGAGCCACAAAAAATATACATTTCAATTAAAATTTAAGGTACCCTCGGTTCTTAAAAAAGTTTTTTCTATATGTGATGATGGTAAAAGAAGGCCCTTGAACTATAAGAGGACAAATAATGGAAATACAATGAGGACAGTCAATTTGTTTTAACGAATTTAATTTGTTTGACTTGTATGTTTTTCCATTAAACAAATAGAAAAAAGAAATAAAAGAAAAGAGATGGACAATTAATGCAAAAACAAAAAAAAAAATCTCTAAAACCATTATAATACCCTTTTATCCTTTTTATGAATGGTTTATGGTTAATAATCTTTTACTCCAAACAAATAAAATACTAACTTAAGCCCTCACCAAACTCAAATGATCAAGAAGCTCAGTAACCATAAACCTCATAAGATTTCTAGAACAGAACACTGATCAGCATACACATATAAATTATGAAGTCAGATTAATCAACACAGACATGAATCCAAGGCAATTTGTTTCTTTCCTTTTCTTAAATTTTCACCTCTCTCTCTCTCTCTCTCTCTCTCTCTCTCTCTCTCTCTCTCTCTCTCTCACACACACACACACACACACCCCATTTTTCATTTACTTCTCTTTACAAGATGCACAATTTCATGAAGTTAGTATACCTCCCTAGATGAGAGACAGTTCAAAAATTTTGATAGTTAGATCAAACAGGTTCCTAAACATTTAGCTCCTTTCCTACAGTTTTATGCTTTACTGAAACAGAACATAGGTAATCTCAATTCGATAACCAATGCTAATTTTAGGTAATCAAATGAATTTAGTTGAATAATTTGATTTTTTTGTCTTAATTAATGCGTTTTTTTGTAACTGTGTCGAACATGTTGTGATCATATCCAGCGCAAACAATCATTTTTATTCATAAGATTAACATTCATCATAGTGAAAGAAATCAATTCCACAAAAGTCCTGCATTTAACAAAATTTCTAATCTCATAGGTAACAAAGAAAAACTATCCAACATAACCTAGTAAAAATTAGGAGCCATAATCTCCCTCAATGCTCAATAATGTGAAATCACTGCAGGTCATCTATCTCTTATTCTAGTCATACGTTATCAATTGAATCAAATCTAAGAACCACATGTATCAATCAAATTTCTCAAAAACCAAAACTCGCAAGCTGCACAACATAATAGATATCTAGATCTTACACACTTCAAACAAATCAAATACTCAAAAACAGCAACGCATCCAAATGATAAGTAAAACCAAGAACAAAAGAACAATCTGTATTCAAAGATCTGATGCAAAGAGAAATGGAAAACACGAGAGAGAGAGAGAGAGAGTAGAGCACCGGAGGGACGGCGTCACGACGGTGGTGTGCCAATGTCGGTCGCCTAAGATGGAGAGTGATGAAGGGAGAGAGACGAGAATGGGGATTGAGAGCACCGGAGGGACGGCGTCACGACGGTGGTGTGCCAATGTCGGTCGCCTAAGATGGAGAGTGATGAAGGGAGAGAGACGAGAATGGGGATTGACTGATTAGGTTAGAGTTGAAAATGGTCGTGGGGACTTGGGCTATTTTTAAGTGGGGGCTGGGCCAAAGGGACCTTAGGGCCCTTAAGGGCTTTTTCCAGTTGTGGTGGGGGCTTCAGCCCCCAACCCACAACATGTAGGTCCGCCCCTGTTTGGGAGGGGTGTTATGCCAGGTGGCGTTCCATTTTCAGATACTCACCACTTCATAATGTGAGTAGGCCGTGGGAGAGGTTTGGTGGTGATGCCTTCTCGACGTCTTTGTTAAAGCAAGATAGGTTTTATAATGGTTCTGGTCCAGGTATGTTTATTTTGACCATTCTTCGATAGAAATGGCTTTGAGTCATTTTATATGACTGGCTGGAATGGTTGTTCCTCCTTTTCTTTTCTTTTCTTTTTTTCAATGAAGTATTTTGTTTATGGTGGGATGGGTGTTAAAGTTTTGGGAGGGATTGGTGGATTAGAAATGTTGAGCCCATGACATTGCCCAGTCCTGCTTCACAATGTTCTCTAATGACATCCATATTTGTGTCAACACAAGTTACATCAGCTATTTGTGTCTTATATGGAACTTGAATGGATGAAAATTGTGCTGCAATTCATACTATATGTGCCCTGTGGTCAGTGGCAGAGCCAAGATTTTTCTTGTTGGGGTTTGGGGCTACACTTATTTTCCCACTAACAATGATAATTTTTTTATTAATTCTTTTTACAAGTAACAACTGAATTTGGATAAAAGGGGAGAATTAAAGACCCAATAGAACAAAAAGATGTAGAAAAATTAAAAGACGAGTAGAGTCAGAAGGTAGAGGGGGAGCAAAAACAGAATTGTCTATTGAAAATTTAAACGGCTCATATTTAATGTCCACCCCCCTCTACAACTGTGGGATCTTGGTTGATATTTGCAACTGTTTGGATGCAGATTATTGTGGTCTTCATTTGCTGTCGGTGTTATTTGCATTTCTTTCCATGAAATGATCCCTGTACATGGCACATGGTAGGTTACTCTTCCTCCTACACTTGTTTGTGAGCTCATCCCATTCCCACTTGTGACTTGGCCCGGTTTATTAGTGTGGGCAGGCAGGCAGAGGCCAAAGGGCAAAAGACCAAGAGGCCACAGCATCAATGGCCAGTCGGCGCTGGAGAAGGTCTGCTCCAAGGCCACAAACTCTTTTGCCTCTCCACACTCGTAACCTCTACCACACTCTCTCTTGCTGGTACTACTTAAAAACCCTTTCTCACACTAACAAAACCCATTAGTTGCAATTTTATTCTTCTTGTTACCAAACCCAAACTGTTTTGTGATTCTTCAGGTATTGTGATTTCAAGATCTCTGCTTTCAATGAACCCCTCTTCTCTTTTGGACATAAATATGCCAGGCATGTCTTTTCTTTTATTACATCACATCTCCATTGGACTAATTCTATTTATTTTTCTTTTTACTGAAAATTGGGTGTTAATTTTGTACTTTTCTTGCTCACAGATTCTTGCGAGTTTGGTTCTCGGCGGGGGTCGGATTTAGCTTTGCCGTGTTAATTATTGCTACAATGGTTAGAACATTGTGGTCCTTTTTCATTTATTATTTGTTGATATGCTGACACCCTATTCTTGTTTTGGTTTCACTATTTCAAACATTTCAATTTTTAAGGACATGAACTTGGGACCATATCTTGGTAGACAAGGAATCGGGTTTCAATCTCACAGTGCATATTTTTTTCAATGCTATTGTAATTCATCCTTCACTCACAATTACAAACAACAATAACTTTGTGCAAAGAAGTGAATAATCATATCATAAATGAGGAGTGCATTCCTTCCTTTTTTTTACTTGTAATGAGGAGGGTATCTTGAATACAATGACAGGATCTCATGATCAGCATATTTTTCTGAAGTGTGGGTTATCTCATTTTTTTCTCTACCAACATTTGGAAACAAAATATTTGATTCAGTCACTGATATCAAATTATCATAAAAGGAAAATGGGGTGATTGGTGCTCCATTTTTTTTTTTTTTTTTCATGCTAGGACTGTTTTTACAATTTACACACTCAAATACACTACATATCCCTCTATATTTCTCCTGCAGTGTTACTTTGATTTGAGATTTGGGCCTTATACTTACTTCATAGGTTGATGCTCTTTCGGTTGCCAGATTCTACTTCGGGAATCAGCTGGAGCTTTAGCTCTATACTATGGGAGCAGTGATCTTAGGCATCTTTCGAAGGGCGTATTGTTTGGCCTCTCTCCTTTGGTTTGTTGCTGCCACAATCTTTTGGGCTACACTTGACTTGAATTATGCTTGACTCATTTATGATGTCTTTTATCTGTTATGCAGCTTCCCAGTTTGCACATATGGATTACAGATGCTGGATATATGATATCAACGCTTAGTTGGATTTTACTTAACACTATATTCATGTATGAGAATTTTGCCAAATCTATCTGGACCATTGTAATATATGACCGTTGTTGAGTTGAAACTGATTAAGAAAAAATCATTCTTGATTCTTGTTGTTTCCAATGACAGTGTGGTCCACCAAGGGGATCTAGTAAAGGTATGGGAATCAATTACCTGGCCCTCAACGACCTCTTCAAGATAGCTTGTAAGAGAAAGGATATTATGAGATATAAGGTTCAAGTTCAAATGGTTGAAATATACAATGAGCAAGTACGAGACCTTCTCTCAGAAGATGCATCAACAACAAAATATCCTTTATTTTCGTGTTTTATTTGCTCTGTTCTTTGTTCCATATATATATATGTCAATGTTGTAGAAGCTTCTTTTTTCTTAACTAACAACAAATTAGAGATTCGAAACTGTACAAGCAATGGTGGACTTACTCTTCCAGATGCCAATATGCATCTTGTGCGGTCCACCATCGATGTTCTTAATCTGATGAAATTGGGTGAGACAAACCGTGTTGTCGGATCAACAGCGGTCAACAACCAAAGTAGCCGTTCTCACAGGTTGGTATTTTTGTCGTGCAAACTGGATTGTTTAAATCTGTGCATGTAGCAAGGTCAGTAATGATGGTGGTAGTGATTTCATGCAGTATCTTGACAGTACATGTTGAAGGCAAAGATACCTCTGGGACCATTCTTCGTAGCTGCCTGCATTTGGTGGACCTTGCAGGAAGTGAGAGGGTGGACAAATCAGAAGTGACAGGAGATAGATCAAAAGAAGCACAGCATATTAATAAGTCTCTGTCCTGTTTAGGAGATGTGATTACAGCCTTGGCTCAGAAGAATTCACACATACCCTACAGAAACAGCAAGCTTACACAACTGTTGCAAGATTCTTTAGGTTGTCATTTTATAAACTGTGTCATTTAATCCTTGCTAGTAGCAATACATTTTTGAGCTAGATTGAAGATGGATCATTTCTTCTGACTGAACATTGTGTTCCTGAATCAACTATCAGGTGGACATGCAAAAACATTAATGTTCGCACATGTGAGCCCAGAGGCAGATTCTTATGGGGAAACAATCAGCACATTAAAATTTGCACAGAGGGTGTCAACAGTTGAGCTTGGTGCTGCTCGTGTTAATAAAGAAGGAAGCAATGTTCGAGAAATCAAGACCCCTGCAATTCATTGTTGGGCTGCTGTTCAAAACTACTTACGAAAGTCAAGTGACTCTTGATTCAATCTCTTGCGGGAAGGTAGTGGAAAGACATTGTTGGGCTGCTCCAATTCATCCATCTTGTGCCAGTGAAGGAGAGAAGTTCCCCCATGATACGCTAAGAGCCTTCATAGGACTAGAGATACTTGCAGGAGATTTTTAAATGAAGATTGTAATATAATATATCTATGTAACTGGCTGCCTAATGAGACTGGGCCCTTATTATTCTTTAATAAAATCTTTTCGATTACTTTCTTTTTCTTCTTTTTTTGTCAAGTGCTTAATTTGTAGCATTTGGGCCCTTGTTTTATTCTTGCAAAACCGACCAAAGTTGTGGATAAAAACCATTAAATAGGCCATAAAAGTGAAAAAAAAAAGTCCCAGAAAAGGGGCAAAAAAACAAAAAGACAAAAATTTATAGAAACGACGGCTCATGAGCAGTCGTTTTATATAAGCTACATCCATCCAACCGTTTGAAAACGATGAAAACGACGACGGCCATTTTTAAATTCCCGACGGTTGAAGCCGTGGCAAACAACAACTGCCTTGCGGCAGTCGTTTATTTTACTAATTATACGACTGTCTTCTGACAATCGTTTAAGTAAAACGACTGTGTTTTTTCCGACGGCCGTAAATAAAGTACAGCCGTCGTAGTTGTGGATAAACGACTGCTTATGGCAGTCGTTTAAGGTCAATTTTGACATAGTGTGATTTTGTTAGTTAAAGTCATAAGTTACATTCAGAGTTTCTTATTGTGTTGTCCTTGCATTTTTTACTTAGGATAGGCCGTATATTATAAAGCGAGATTAAGCATGCTTGGGTTTTTAAGATTATTGAAGTGCAGGTTCTTTTGTGTGAGTTGTGTGACTATGCATAAGAGATGAGTGCGAGGCTTTCTCTATGATTATCCCTTTATACTCCTTTAAAAAAAAAGAAAAAAGAAAAGAAAAAGGGGGAGAGAATTTTATTTCAAGTAATGGGGATAACATGTGGTGGAAGTGAGAAAAACTATTCACTCATCCATAAACACGTGTGTATGGTGAGAGAGCATAAAATGCAATCACTATATCGAACATTACTTGAGGTGGGAGACATAAAATGCAACCACCAAAATAAAAAATATAAATATGTAAATAAAAAAAAGAAAAAAAAAAAAGAGAGAGAGAATAAAGTGTTTGAAGGGATGGTTACAAGGTTAGTTGTCACATGATTTGATTGTGTTGGTTCCATGATGAGCATGATTGAGTTTGGAATTATGTATGGATATTAGAAATGAAGAACGTGAGTATGCTTGGTTTCCCTTTGTTTGCTACTGCTGTGTACTGAGTTGAGGATTTAATGTTGGCAGGGTACGTACTTTGGGTGCGATGAGTGATTTCAATTATGCTGGTTGTCCTTTGTTCTGAATGTGTTTTTCTTTTGCTTGAGGACAAGAAAACATTTAATTTTGGGGGTATTTGATGTGGCGATTTGTTTGCATCTTTTTCCTAATAATTAGCCTTATGTTAAGAGTATGATTTTGGCATTTTTTATAGATTACTTAGGAATTTTTATCTTCTTTTGAGTTTATTTAATCATTGGTCTTTTTATTGTTTTCTAGGTTTTTAGGTGATAATTTGGATGGAGAATTGGCAGAGCAACCAATTGAGCAAAAAATTGTTTTCCCGAAGTCAAAGTTTGATTCCTGTTAGAATTGTGCTCCTGTGGTATTTTGGCTATAACTTGGGTTACCGACATCAAAATTCGGTGATCTTGGACTCTTCGGAAATCTAATAGAGAGGGATACAACTTTTATGAAGAGTCCAAAGCCTAGTTCGGAAGATTTGGAAGTCGAAACGGTGCTAAAATGCATAAGTCAGAATCTGTCCAGAAGTTTTCCAGCAGACAGGGCCTGTTCGGTTCAGAGTTCATATCTTAGGCCTATAGGAGTCCAATTAATGCAAGGTCAGTTGCGTTGGAAAGATAAAATACGTCCTTACAATTCTTATGAAGACACCAGCTCAAGATGAGGTCATTTTGATGGTCAGAATCGTCGTTGAACAGGCTGGCAGATTTCTTTACAGAATAGGAAGCAAATTCCTACAAATGAGGAGACCAATCAGGAGCAGAAAGGGAAGGGGGCATGCAGAATGAAAATTAGGGTTGGAAGACAGCTTTTTTAGGGGGAGAGTTTTTTTTTTTTTTAGAGAGAGGTGGAGAGGAGGAACAGGCATTAGGAGGAGAAGAAGCGAATCAACTGGATCAATCTTCCAGTCCAATGAGTTCTCCTTTACTGCTTCATTCTTTTGTGCTAAATATTATGTTGCATTGCTAAGTTTTCTGTCCTAGGGGTAGGATGTAGTCATGGATTTTCCAATATGATTTGAACCAATGTTGATTTGAATATTTCCTGTTGAATGCAATTTAGTGAATTCGTTTTTCATGCCTGCAATCTAACTGGCCATTAGTTGCATGTTTAAGGTATCAAGTGAAGTAGCGAAAGTGGAAGTTTGATATTAGTTCATGGATTCACTAATCATTGGTTGTTGATCATGAAAGTAAACAATGCCAATGAGGTTAATACCAGAATTCCATAAATCGTTAATGAAGTTGCATTGATTGTTATGATCACGAAAGTAGACATAGGTTTAATGTGGCTAACATGTTGAGTCTTGAAAGAGATCATCACATACATTAGGGAATTCAACCTTTGTATGAAATAGGAGAGAATTAAGTCAATAGGTTCAGATTATGAAGGTAATTCATTGATGAACCCGAATCCTAGGAATTTTATAATCTGCTAGTCATCTTAGTCAATTTGATTTAGTCATTCACCTTTTATATTTTGGATTGCTTAGATAATATAGGAGTTCACACGTTGGTAATAAGATTTCTCTCCTCGTGGGAACGATATCCAACTCACCCTTGTTCTACAGGTAGCAATCCATCCACTTGTGGTAAGTTTTAGGGCGGTCAAGACGCGCTAACCTGGTACACATTCGTGCCTTCACACGAGATCAACTCTTTTGAGGATGTGATAGAAACATTTCTGGCACAATACCAGCACTTGACCAAGAACAAACCCTTGTGGCATGACTTAGCCAACTTAAAGCAAAAGAACAATGAGGATTATGAAGAATTTGCTACGAGATGGCTAAGTCAATTCACGAGGTCCAACTGCAATATGAAATAAGAGAAGCAAGTCAAGATGGTCATTTCGAGCATGAAAGAACCGATGAGGACATTGATGACGATCGAGGAAGTCATGAATTGGAGCGGCCTACATCATAGTTTATCGAGAATGAAACAGAACCTAGACGATGGGATACTGAGTAACCTAGGCATCTCCGATCAAAAAAGGACTGTCCGTCGTGTGACAAATCAAGTGGAAAATCGTGCGACCCCGGAAGTGAACTCGACCCAAGAAGTGGTTTATCGCCCATACAATCATGGTCAGGAAATGAATTTCAATCAACATCGGAGTCAAAGGAAAAATTGGGAAGTTAATTTTCAAGGAAATACTCAGAACTTCCGGAATGATCAAAACTACCGGGACCCTCCTCGGAATAATCAGAGATATGGTCAACAACTACATGACCAAGGGGGACCCGTTCATCCAAGACAAAACATGAATCCGACACGACCACTTGTGAATCAGCTGGTGATGCCTCAAAACCTGAATCAGGGTACTAATCCTCAGCCGAGCTATAATGTAGTCCCGTACAACTATAACAATAATTTGGGCCAAAACAATGACAGGAACAAGAGAAGGCTTGGACCGAAGAGGGCTAACTACCCACCCCTCCCTTAGCCTTGGTTCACTGTTTTCTGGTCACTCCTAGATCAAAATGCTATCCAGCTTCCACCAGAAAGACAACAGCAATGACCTGACCACCTTGATCGAACGAGATTCTGTGCGTATCACAGGATGCTGGGACACGACCTAACCCACTGTTATACTGCCAGAGACTTGATCTACAACCTCAGTGATGATGGGATGATTGATTGGGAAAGCATCAAACCCATGGGAGTCCATGGTCCACAAAGAGCGCAACAAACCCAAGGTCCACCTGCCGGTATGATGCAACGGATGCCTAACACACAAATCTACACGAACCCAATGCTGCAACACGTTGCGTCAACCTCGACACAACCATTGCAGGGACCGTCGGCAAATGTTGCTACCGTGTCACATCAATCAACTGATTTCCTGATCCAACCGACCATTAATCAAAATCAACCCCACTATGACTATTCTTTTTAAGATGAAGACTATTGGAAATACGTAAATTGGGATGGGAAGACTAAATTTAGTCTAGACAATCTCAGAACCGACATGGTAATCGACTTCCCGGACCTCTATAAGGTGTACTTTGACGATGACTTCAAGCAAAGGAGGTCTCAAACCGTCACTTACTCCTAGTTGACTCATCCTTCGGACATAGAGTCATCACAAGCACACCTCTGATCAGGACGGATTCACCCACCGCGATTACCTCCGATCACGAATACGCCAGATCCAGGCTTACAGGTCCCCGACGTGCAAACCGAAGAAGTTGTCGAGGAGAAAGCTCACATTCAGCTGGAGACTGGGATAGAATATGACCTTATGGGGCACCTGACGAAGATACCCGACAAAGTGTCAATCCATGACCTGATCAAGACTTCCCCGATGCATCAAAAGCAGCTGATAGATGCCCTTACCCATTTACAAGTTTCGAAAAATATAACCCCGAAGCAACTAAGGACGTCCATGCCTCCTAGTCCCCAGAGACTTTCTTGCTGATCCTTAACTTCACCGAGGAGGAATTAAAAGAGATACCACCTGAAACAAGAACCTCACCCCTGCATCTCACAGTTAGGGTTGCAGAGAAAGAAATATCCAGTGCTCTAGTAGACACGAGGGCGTCTTTAAACATCTGTCCGCTAAAAACGTACAAGACGCTGGATTTGACCGCTAAGGACCTAACCCCAGCCTCGTTGGTGGTGACGGGTATGATGGAAACAGAAAAAATGTTTGTGGGAAGATCATGTTATTGGTGCAAGTGGGCCCAATTTCGGTACCCGAAGAGTTCTATGTCATGGATATCCCGGCGACCTTTAACCTCATAATAGGATGTAGCTGGTTGAATCACATGAAGGCAGTCATGTCCACTAAGCACCAATGCATTAAGTTTCCCCGCTTAGGAAAAATTGTAAAGCTAATGGGGGACCCACTTGTGATTGAACCAGAAGGACTTCAGATACTTCCCACCCTACGGCCGGCTCCTATCCCGCCTAGAACCAAACCCATGGGTACAAGATCGATCCTATTATTTCCCTAACGGATATCGATCATATCCGAAGTATGATACTCGATCTGGTCCCTCTACCTGAACCGCCGTTAAGAAGAGAATGTATACAAGGTTGGAACTTCTTGAGAAAGCTCGGATATCAGCCCGGATTGGGATTAGGCAAAAACGAGGACGGGATCCCTGACTCTGTCATCCCGAAAGCAAAAATAGGGACAGAAGGGTTAGGATTCGACCCATATGATCAGGCAATGCTCTCCAGAAAGAATTGGAGATTAGATGAACACTTCGTCAGGCATCACAAACTCCTAGACCCCAATGAACCTCCCGATGGAGAGGGATGCCATGTGGTCCGCCCCCAAAAGAAAGGGAAAGAGTTTTTAATAGATAGTATAACTGATTCATCATCTGAGGACGAGGAGATTATGACTTACGAAGACATCTTTGGTACTTGGGAAGGATTCCCCGAATCCAAAGAAATTACAGGATCAAGTCCCTCCTTGGAGGAAAGTTTCCGAGTATCGTGCAACATGATTAATGCCAGTGATTCGGCGAAGTCGCCCAAAAAACGTCGATTTCCGAAAAAAGAGACTATGAAACCTGGAAAATTGAAGACCCTGATAACCAAGAAGTCATGTACTGGCCAGCCGCGTGGCGGCACTAGAGAGGAGGACCCTCAGAAGAAGACGACAAAACCTGGGAAATCAAAAATCCCGAAGGTGACAAAGTGGTGTATTGCCCCATAGCGCGGCATTGCCCGAGGCAGGGATCTTCCTCCTTAGATAGCCCTTCCACAACCCAACCTGTACCATATCATTCCAAAAAATCCAAAAAAAAAATAAAAATCAAAAAGCCACAAAACCCCAAAAAATTAGAAAACCAAAATCCCAAAAATATACATAGCCTAGGAGTAGAAACCTCCGATTATTGCAGAACCATATGGAGACCTGAGCACTGGAAAATTCCTCCAGTTAAGCAATCATGGCTAGAGGAAATCATGAGCCGAATCAGCGAGATGGGGTACGAGTCGATGACCATTATTTTGGAACCAAAATTGTCTTCAAAGTACAAGAAATGTCAGCTACACGCTGACTTGATTCATGCTCCAGCATCTTCACTGCATCCCACTATCGCTCCATGGCCCATTTCGACTTGAGCATTCCATAGCATAGGACCCCTAGCTCCGACCGTGGAAAATACTCAAACCAAGGCTTTTATATTAACTGCGACAGAGTACTATAGAAAATGGGCGGAGGCTGAGGCATTTGTCAACATCAAAGCCTCCATGGTGGTCAAATTCATTCAGAAAAACATAATAGCCCGATTTGGCATTTCGAATGTATTCATAAGTGACGATGGCCCTCAATTCATATCTCAACAAATGGAGGATTTGTGAACAAAATATGATATAGAACTGCATCATTCAACCCCGTATTATCCCCAAGCAAACGCACAGGCAGAAGCTACAAACAAGACACTACTCAAGATCATCAAGAAAACAGTGAAAACTGCAAAAGGTAGTGATTGGCGAGACCGTTTGGTCGAGGCATTGTGGGCGTATCGAACCTCCATCAGGACTCCGACAGGTGAGACGCCAGATGCCTTGACTTACGGGATGGAGGCAGTTCTTCCTTTCGAGCTCCTACACCCATCATTGCGGATCCAATTAGATGAAGAGATGACAGAAGACCAAAGACGAGAAGCATTACAGTTACAACTGGACCTCCTCAATGAGAAAATGATGAAAGTAGCAGAGCACGCTCAGGTATATAAGAAGTGGATATTGTAAGAGCCTACGACAAGCATGTCAAGGAAAGGAAATTCAAGTTAGGTGACCTAGTATTGAAACGCATAACTCAATCACAACTCCCACACATTAAAGGCAAATTGCGACCTAATTGGGAAGGCCCGTATGTAATTAAAGAAGTATATTCGGCCAATGCATATAGATTAGTAAATGCAGAAGGGGAAGAGCTCCCCGATCCATGGAATGCTATGCACTTGAAAAAGTATACCACATGACCCTTCTCCACTTCTCGCGAAGTATGACCCTCAGTCTCTTGATATGGCTATGTCAACCCCGCAAGGAGGACCGAGGAGACGTGCCATGGCCAAACTTGGAAGTCAAAACACACACTGACACAAAAAAAAAAAAAAGAACAAAAAAGAGAGAGAGAGAGAGAAAGCACCAGAGTAGTGAGTTTGCCCCACACAATGTTTGCACGATTGAAACCATTGAACGTGAGAGTTTGTAGATGAGGTCACCAATGTCATGAAAGCTTCCCCATACCACTTGCAGAAAAGAGAAAAGAGAAAGCACGGTGGAGTCGCATGAGATATGGGTGTGCTCCCCATACCTGATGCTTCAAAAGCCAATACCCTAGGTAACCCTCTCCTGACCCAGTCCCAAAAAAAAAAAAAGAAAAAAGTGTTTAGTTAGAAATCTTGAAAAGAATAAAAGCTTTGTGACTAGCTTGGGTTCGTAGCCTTTTTAACCCGAGCCGATAAGCTCGTAGGGGTATTTACATACCTAGTGCCCTAAAGCCATCTGGTTTGGGAGTCATTGACCTAATGCTCGTTACATGTGTTGATTAGAAAGCTTAAGGGACCCAGGCATCGCACAGTCACATGTCAAAAAAATAAATAAATAAATAAAGAGAAAAGGGCCAAAAGGCCAAAAGAAGGGAAAAGCACTCACGAAACCAAAGCCCACTAAAATGACATGGGTCCTTGTCTAATGAACCAAGTGGAGAGTGGCCGATAACCACAACACTAAGGAAGCATGGCGACTGATCACTATCTCTCACATACAAACCATTACTCACACATGAATTCCAAGGGCAGCTTAGCGCTCTCCAAAGTTCAACCAAAAGGACTAAAATGACTGGAAAAGGACAGTGAGGGATAGATCTCCAAAAAGATAGTTGGGGAAGGTCACATCACTATCGAATTAACAATCATGGATCAGAGAGCTAGACCACCTTCATTCTCTCACTTTCAGCCAGAAAATACACCAACTTTATGTTGGGGCATTTATATATTTATATATATGTGTGTGTGTGTGTGTGTGTGTGTGTGTACACGCATACGGGTAATTACTTATTCTGCACAGCTTCCCAATCTGGGTCCCATCACATGCACTTTTGTCACAAACACTCACTAATTCACACACTCTCACCTCATGCATGCTTTTGCTACTAATGCCTTTCGGTTGAATGCAGGACATGTTACACATTATTTTGTTTCAGGGTTCGATCACATATGTCACCCCATACGCTTGGGCATTTTTATATATGCACCTACATAAACATGCCTCGCCCTCCTCCATGATAACCCTTAATCCAAGACTCCCTACACGGATACCATATTTGTTAGGCATTTTGTATTTGCAATTTGATTGATGCATTATCATTCAAGCATCATTTGATTTGCACACATATGCATTGATTTGAGAAATCTTGAAATCCTGTTTTATACATGCATTGTTTTTAAGAGTTGTAAAAGTATTGACTTATGCATGTTTTGGTTTTAATCTTGGATGCATTTGTTTTTTTAAAAGAGTTTTTAGAAATCAAGCAAGCCTTTGGTTTTAAAGTTTTGAATCATTTTAGGCCTTTTGTGTTTCATGTTTTTAAACCACTTAGTTTGATTTAAAACATGTTTCCAAGCTTGATTTAATGGCCCAAAAAGTTCCCTCAAGAAAAACTTTGAAATATGCAAAAATTATGCAATTTTGGGAATTTTGGTTCCGGGCCAGAAACTGCAGTGTACCAGGTCGACCCGGGGGTCATGGGGTCGACCCGGTACACTACCGTTGGTCATTTTTCAAACGGTAACTTTTTTGACCGTTATGAGTACCCGGTCGACCGGGTAAGGGTCTAGGTCGACCGGGGACTAGCCGTTGGGCATTTTTTTGCTATAAAAAGTGGTTCATTCCTTTGAAAAAATTGATGATCAAGAGGCCATCCTTGAGGGGTTTTGAGGCCAATCAAAGGGAAATGGACTAAGGGATGAAGGGGATCATTAGGAAAGCTAAAGCTTGGATTAATGAGTTAAATCACCAAGTAAGCTCTACTTTCCTTAACCATATGTAGTCATGCTTTGTTTTATATTTGGTAAATCTTTTGTAGCATGATATACTATGTTTTGTTGCATCCTTAACATGTTTATGTTTTGAATTGATTCATTGTTTTGGATGCATCACCATTGATTCAATCCAAGCAGTACTTGAATTGGTAAATCTAAGTAGATCATGTTAATGGAAAAATCTTTGAAATTATATGTAACATGATTCATATACTTGGTTGAATCTTTGGTTGTTGTTTTTCAACATAAGAAAATCACTTTCAAAACTATCTTATGTTTTGGATTCAACATCTTTACAAATCATATGTTTTCATGTTTTGTTTTATCTTTGGTAAATCTTTAGTATCATGTTAAACTATGATTTGTTGTGTCCTTAACATGTTTTATGTTTTGAATTGATCTATTGTTTTGGATGCATCACCATTTGATTCAATCCAAGTAGTACTTTATTTGGTAAATCTAAGTAGATCATGTTAATGAAAGAATCTTTGAAATTATATGTAACATGATTCATATACTTGGTTGAATCTTTGGTTGTTATTTTTCATCACAAGAAAATCTCTTCCAAATATATCTTATGTTTTGGATTCAACAACTTCACAAATCATATGTAACTTTGTTTTAAAGTTTCACAACTTGCTTTGCATTGATTGGTATATCATATTCAAGTTGTATTTATAATTACATATGATTTGTCCCCTAATTTCAATCAAATCTATTTTTATGTTTTATGAGCTACATTGTTGATTTGATTGACATCCCTATGCATCACAAGTTTAGAGCTAATTAATTTCGTACAACTTGTGAATATTTGATATCATTAACAAGTTCTCACTTTTAACATGTGACTTGCATTCTTTCTTCAATCATAAGTGTTTTTATGAGCTAAAACTTTCAAAAGCCTTAGGCTTACATTTATGAACTTTCATTTTCAAAATGATTGAGGACATCACACACACACATCATGTGCTTTCATCTTTGCATTCATAGTGTGTGTGTATCAGATTTTCATTTTCATATCCGCCTATTTTAGAGGCAAATGTAATGAGCTTAATTGAATCTCCATCAAGTGTAATTTAGACACTACTTAGAGAGATAACAAACATTGTGGTTGAAGAGGTTATTGCTTAGCCTATAAAAGCATAATGTATAGGTTGATGTTAAGCCTTGAAAAACATCATTGTAAAGGTTATTGCTTAGCCTTGAAAATCATATTGTAAAGGTTATTGCTTAGCCTATTGAAAAGCATAAATAGTGGAAATCCGATGGGGTGTTGGATCACAAGCCGGTAGTGGATGTAGGCATTGTGGCCGAACCACTATAAATCCTTGTGTGATGGTGCTTGTTTTGTGGTGATTGTTTTTATTAAGCTTCCGCATTTTATTTGTAATCACCACTTGTGACTAGTTTGTTTTAAAGAAGTTAAAATTGGTTAAAATTGGTCATAAATAAAGCTCACCCTATTCACCCCCCCCTCTAGGGTTCGGATCCCCGGACTTACAATATTTTGTGCACGACTCCTCTCGAAACGAGATATAACATTGGTCGGAAAAGGGATTTCAATTGCTCATAGTTTCGGACTAGCTAACTATGATATGCGTCTAGCCTTTATATCGATTGTGTTTGGTTTCACGCTATTTATGCTAGCCAGATTCGAAGTGCTTACGATAGCATGAGGGAAGATCCAATGAACTTAGCTAGTGAAGGCACACGAAGATCTGGCGATATGCGCCATTGAAATGAAAGCAGTCAGCAGGAACTTTCGAGCCCTAAACGGAATTCCCCCCATTTGAACCAACAACAGTAGTGACGTAACAGTTACATCCAGTAGTTCATTCATTGTTTAGGTCTTTTATTCATCGCTTGCTTTAGGAAACTATATGTTCATGCTAGGATTCATTTTGTTTATGCTTATGATCGAAGGTAACCCCTAGGATTTGAAACCAAGATGCTATTCATTTGTTTATAACTACTATTCATTAATAAAGTATTTAGTTTAGGTATGAATGGGTTCACACTATTTATCTTTTATTCTTTCTCCTGCATGTGGTTGGATGGATTTCTCTTGTTTTCTTTTATCTCTATTGATTGTTGTGGCGATTGATGATTGATGATCATGACAGCAGGAGGCGACACCTCGCACTAGTATTTTAATTAAGTCTGCATGATACCGATAAACATGCTTAACATCATCACATGCATAACATGCACACTTGGCATGTTTATGTACTAATCTCGCCACGAGGCGGGGCGTTGCTCCCTTCTTTCTTTCCAGTCAGGAGTTATTGCAGGTGAAAGGGTGAGGGCCACCGCACTGAAAGGAACAGGATCCATGAGGTAAGTATCGCTGAACCCCAAATCCGAGCTGCATTTCTTTCCAACACGTGCCTTTTCATTAACATCATTACCGGAACATACGCTTTCAGAATCATGCTTTAAAACTTTGTACACCCCCGAGTAGAATGATCCACCTTGTGGGCATTTAATTTTGGATGGACAGTTGAACACATGAGGTCACATCCTCAAAGCACTCTCGCACATCACTTGATCAGGCTCGATCCTAAAAGAGACCAAATTGACTGAATGGCCTAGAACAATCTCACCTCGATTCTCTTGAGCCAGTTTGACTTCACCCTCATAGGCCGCCACTCCCATGAACCTAAAGGATCAAACGGAGGCATGAATATGTGTCTCCTTTTCTTTGGAGAACAAATCTGTACGTGCTATCCTCCAAAGAGGGGCATATTGTAGACACCTTATTTTGGCACCCTATGAGGGGTAATCTAGTCCGCCCTATTTAATGATATCATTTCTGGACCTATGATCACTCTGGGAAGTTAGCTTGTTGCGATCTACTCGTCGAAAGCTTTCGGTCCATATACAGAACTCTGAAATCCGACGGGTAGATCAAAAGTCATAGTAGTGGGTCCCATACTCCAAAGGCGCCAGCGTAAAAAATCACCTACCATTACTAGACCTCCGATCGCCCTGAAAATTAGTTCATCATGACCTACACGCCAAAAGCTATCCACCAATGTGTAGAACGTCGAAATTCGGCAAGCGGATCAAAATCTACGAAGCCTGGGCCCTGGCGATGATAACCCGACCAAACTCCATCGGCCCCCACCTTCTGGCCCGAACCAATTCCTTTGGTCCAAACTTGAGCCAAAATCAATCCAAAACCGAGCCAAACCCAAACCTGAACCTGACCTGATCCAACCCATAAAAACCAAGCCTAAACCCATCTAATCTGAATCAAACCTGAAGCCCAACCTGAACTCAACCCAGACCCGACCTTGCCTGCCTGGCCCATCACCTGCATGGGAGAGGAGAGTCCACGAGATTTGGACTCTCCTCTCCCCCTGCCTTAAAACCACTCCCTTATCTCTATCCCAGAACACATGCGCAAAACCCCTATCCTTGATCCCATACAGGCGCAGATCGTTCGCTCCCATCTTCTCCATCGCTCCCCTACACAGAATAGCCCCCCTCACGATCTTCTTCATCTCACACCACCAGCACTCCTCGCCATTACCATCGTCCTCTCCGGCCATCCTTACGCAAGACCATCATCTCCACAGACCTCTCCATCATCCTTTCCTTTTGACCCGTCAGCAGCCCATTTCTCCATCCACCTATGTAGCATCTCAGGCCAACTCCCCCGCATCACCTCTAACTCACGCATCTCCCTCATCACCCTCATCTATCCAAGAACGCCCAACAGCGCCCACCTTCATCTCCATCTCAGGCCAACCCCCTGCTTCATCACATCTCCCCTACGCAGACGTCCCCATCCTCCCATCATCTTCATCCCTCTCGATCCTCCCTTCATCTTCTCCTCTCCATTGCCTCATCGCCATCCCTGCATAGCAATCACCCTGATCCATCTCATCTTCATCTTCCATCTCGCAACCAAGGGGTAGATTGATCCCGGGCTCCAATCGTAGATCCAGACTCCAGGCAGAGCCAACACTCCTCATTCTTAGCCAGACTTGCGTCCACGGTATCTACGCCTTCTCTATTGCTTGTGTCCAGCAAACCAGCAGCCCTCCTCTCCATCGCTGCCGAACTCCGGAACCAGGTAAGAGCCCACCCCCTTTTCCCTTCACACAGTGTCTGCTGCCATTGCCACCCTTCTTCTTTATCTTCTTCTTCATCTCCCCACTCACTCCCCACTGCGCATCCCACACCCAACTTCATCTCCCTACCACGTCCCCTTGCACAGCCTTCCCTGAGCATCTCCATCTCCCTATACGCCCCCACCTTCTTCTCCCTTCCTTTTCTTCCTTTTTTTCTCTCTTCTTTCCTTTCGCTCCTTCTTCTCCTCCCCTGCACACAACCCACCTACACCTCTGTACTCCATCCGCTACACTACTGCTGCCCTCGCCCCTGCAACCGCACCACCTTCACTTGCTGTTACACCCCGACCCGAACTAATCATGATTAAGGCTAATTAATTGAGATTAATGCTAATTAAGCATGGATAATTGGGTTAATCAAGATTAATGACCAGAGAGGGACAAACTAGTCTCAAATGATGCATTAAGCATAACGGAATGGATTTGGATGGAATTGAATTGATTAAAATGAGTTTAGACTCAAATAAGGTAGACTAAGGACTTTTCCGTAAATACGGGTTTTCACGTATTTCGTCAAATGCGGAAATTCTTGATACCAACGTGTGTATCTCGATGAGTACGTTAACTTTCATAATAAACGCGATTCCATTTTACCTCAAATGGACCAAGTGAAGTTTCAATTGACTCAAAATGTAAATAGATTAAATGAGAGGGGGTTTTAGTGTGAATAATGCTTATATTAGAATGAGAAGAGGGTAGATGAGCTCATTTCATTCCAAGCAAAAACCCTAGAGCCATCTTCTCCTTTTCTCTTCCATTTCCTTCATCAAGAGTGAGGTTAGGAGTGATTGAAGTGATCTTTGGAGAGAGAGGCTTCATCTTCATCATCTTCCCCAAGCCATTCCTCCATTGTTGAAGTGTAGAGCTTGAGAGAGACCTCAAGAACCCTTCTCCTTTGAACAACAAGTGAGTACATGGAACTTGTAGTGAATTTCCAAGTTACAATGAATGATTAGGCATAGTTTCTAGCATAGATAGCTCACGGTTGTGTTTTTGGATGTTTTTATGGATTAGGGTTTAAAAAGGAGACATTTGTGTTAAACTAAACTAAGGCAAAGAGGGCTTTTTGTCAAATAGCTTCAAGAGAGGCAAGTATAAGTATCTTTTGTGATTAGTGTTAATTATTATAGAAGCTCATAGAGTTTCCATGTGTTTTATGTATTCTCCATTGAGTTTTGGGAATTATTATGGATTTAATGATATGTTTAATGGATGATTAGAAGTGTTATTGTGAATGAATGATGTATGAGGAGGGAACAGGAGGTTCCAAATCTCTTATGCAGGTTGTGGAAATTTAATGGAGAAAGAAAGTAGAAGAAGGAAGAGAGTATCAGAATTTCTAATGAAATTCTGAAGGGTTCGCTCGAGCGAACAGTATGTCGCTCGAGCGAACGAGGCTTTGTTTGGACTGACAGAAGTTCTGAAGAGTTCACTCGAGCGAACGTTAAGTGTGCTCGAGCGAACGTGGTTCTGTATTGGTCTGCTCTAACGAACAGTGATTCCGCTCGAGCGAACAACGTTCTGTCTTGGTCCGCTCGAGCGAACAGTAATTCGCTCAAGCGAACCTAATATTGGCCCAACGATAACAATTAGTGAAAATTTGGGCCAATCGATCGGACCAATGGATTTTAGGTTTTGGATTTTTACGAGAAATTGGAGTACTTTTAGTGAGTATAAATGCTTCCCCGATTAGTTTTAAGACTAATCATGGATTAAATTAAATTATTGAGAATTAGTGATATTTTAAGCAGGGTTCCTTGAACGAACCATATTAATCGATAATTGCCTAAGCTCCATTGGTGATAATTACGGGGACTAATAATGCACATATTAAATGCATAAATGTGATGTCCATCAAGAATAACACATGCATTTGGAAACCAACGATTACACCCGAATGGTTGATTAGGATTGAGATAAGATAGAGTAAAACCATAGGTGGTTAATAATGCTCTCATTATATCATTGTAATCCAATCTAATGAGATTGGTATTATTGTAATCCCCTTCCTTTGTTATGAAAGGAATTATTGAATTGAATTGAATCCATCAAAAGGATTTCTTACTGAAAGTTATTGACCCTTGAGTCTGGCACTACCTAGCTATTGTATTAGAGCTCTAAATGAGTTCAATGAATTAATGAATGACTAATTCTGCTACAGCAGATGGATATTGGGATGTTCCGGAGCTCCTTGGTGATGCCAGTTGTCCCTGGCCCGGACACTAGTAAGTCCCACCAAATTCCAATTGTATCTTTAGGTATTGATTGATGCCTTCTATTGGAAGATGAATCCTCCCTTTGAGGGGAGATGGTAAATAAAATGAATCCTTCCTTTGAGGGAAGATGGTAATGAAATGAAATACAATGCAATGAATGCTATGGTAGTTGCCATTTCGTACATGTTTATTAATTGACATTGTGTCTCCTATTGTCATTGTAGAAATTATCTAGACTTCTCTAGAGTTAGAATTGTTATTAAATAGATTGAATGAACTTGATATGAGTGCGTTAATATACTATTGCAAGAATTGTTTGTACATTGTTGAACCGTTGTGTTCATTAGTGTTATTGATGGCATTACAGGCCCGATCGCCCCTGCCGGTCCAGCAGCGCCCCCGGCGGCAGCAGAGGAGACCACTCTGGTTCTTCTAGGAGGATTGATTGAATGGAATAGACGGGATACCATCTGAAATGGGTATCCGAGTGCGAAATGGGATTGGAACATTTTGATAAATGTTTTGAAGAAATGTTTATAAATTCATTTTGGAATGTAATTAATTTGTCATCTGCATAATGTTTTGAATATGCAGTGTTGATCAATGTATATCGGAAATGATACATGTATAAGGACTTTATTTTGTAAACATGTAAATTGTAGATTGGTATTGTCAAATATAATTATTCTGCAAAAAGTTTTGTATTTGACAGGTATATTGAGAATGTTATCCCTTGCTTCGGTTAATTCGGGATTTACGGGAGTAAGTATGATGATCACGGCTCGGGGTTACCGGATCTCGGGCCCGGGTCGTGACACTTGCCCACACCCACTTTACTGCCTGCACTCACACTCATCTGCACTGCACCTTCTCTCTTCTTCCTCTTCTTTCACTTCTTTTCTTGCTCCCCCCTTCTTCCTATCCGTGTTTATACCCCACCTGTACACACCCAGCGCCCCTGTATACACACACCCTTGCACCATTTTCCTTTCCTTTCTTACTTTTCTTTTCTCTTCCCTGCTCCACTCCTCCGTCTTCTATTTTCCTTCCCTGCATCACCATTGTGCCGCCTTTCTTCATCTTTTTCTCCCCCACTGCTCACAACAGCTGCTCCATTTCTCATTCCTTTTCATCTTTTTTTATGTGCCACGCCCGAACCCGAACCAAATTAGGTAGGCCTAGTTGATCAGCCAAGTTGCCCGACACCCACTCATCTCACAGCACCTATTATTCGAATATTTTCATCATGCTTAGTTCAAAGGAATTGTGAATCTAATTATGCCCATGCATCTAATATGCTCATCCATTAAACTATCATTTTTTTAGTTTGAATTAATTTGGTCTTTGCCCTTGCATTAAAATATGTCCTTGCATCTAACCTGCCCATGCATCATATAACTTAGTTGCATTTTTATTTCTTTTTTTTTAAGATAAGATTTAACACTACATAATTTCAGAAAACAAAAGAACAAAAAGAAGAAAGAAAAGAACAAACAAACTAGAAACCCTAGATATTAGTCAGATTAATTAAATTAGTTAGGTTAGGTTTAAGTAATTAACTTTCCTTCTCCTCATCCCCTTTCATTAGGATTAGGGAATTTAATTAGGAAGTTTTAAATCAGCTAGGTTAATTAAAAATTAGTAATCTATTTCCTTCTCCTCCTCCCATTTCATTAGAATTGGAAAAATCAGTTTAGGATTTTAGGCTCTATAAATATAAAAAACAAAATAAAAAAAAAGATAAAAGAGAAAAAGACCAAAAACAAAGTAAAAGATATTAAAAATCCAAAAAAAATTAATAAACTGGAATTAGAATTAAATAGTGGTTTAGGTTGACTAGGTCAGACCTTAGACCCAGATCTAGGTCTCTCCATAACCAGATTAGACTACGTTTAGTTTCTTTCATTTTAATAAGTTAGGTCCCACTCTCTCTCCAGGCCCCACTAAGGAACTAGGAGAGCAGATGAGGGCGGTCAGGACCCAATGATAGGGTAGAGATCCATTTAGGGAAATGGACTAGTTAGATTAAATCCTGGTAGAAAATTCCCTAGTTATGCCCTTCTGGCCCCAATTTTTAAAATTTTCCTCCACCTCCGGTGCCAAATATTCATTTGAACTCAAAATTAAAAGAGATAGAGGTTGATTCCGAGAATCCGAATTAATGAGAATGACGAGATGAGACGAGTGATTTCACACACCCCAATATCATTTTATTTGCTTTCGGCCCATCATCGGCCACCCTTCAATATCATTTTATTTACTTTCGGCCCATCATTGGCCACCCTCAATATCACTTTTACTTACTTTAGGCCCATCATCGGCCATGTACTCTTATCACTTGTGTATCGCGCGCAAACCCACAGAAATCACAATTTGAAGTTTCGTCTACATCGTTCTTTCGATTTGAAGAGTCAGCCTTTAACCTTAGGTCGTCAAAGGACATTGAAAGGGGTACCTGAGAACGGGGCTGATCATCTTCTAAATATTTGGCACATTCCCCCTAGTTTCTCAGTTTATTTTCATTTTATTTCATTTCACCCCCCCCCCCCCCCCCCAGAATAGTTGGATTTAATTTCAACTAGTCTGCATGGCCCTGAATGTTGATTTCCCATGCCTAGTTCACTATGACCCTATTTTTTAGAATTATAATTTGACCCAAATTGAAAGACCCAAATTAAGTGACAAGACAACCGTCGTGTGTCGCCAGCAGCACATTATACGAGAGAAGAACCCATCCCATTTTCTCCCGCTCTCTTTCGACTTTCGTTAGAGGACGGTGTTACGGCCATATCCGTAACTGGTGATCGTGATCCGTCGATTTTGAGGGTAGCCGGAATCCTCATTTTCGATGTATTTTTTTTTTTAATATCTCATATAGTTGAATGGCGATTTCCCTCCCCAGGGAGATCAAAATTCACATCCGACAGCCTGTCGATCGTGATGGGACATCTTTTGTTATCCTGTCACTTATTTGGGTCTTTTAGAAGTTTTATCTTGGAATACGAATCTTCGATCAATGACCGAATGTACATATGCCATTTATTTAAGGGTCATTATGAGTATAAATTAAATATGAACTAGGGTCCGCATGACCGCCCGCTGAAGCTCTCCCCACTAGAACATAAGAGCACAACCCTATTAGTCTTTCCCTTTCCATCACTTGCGTTAATTTCATAAAATGTTCTCTTCATTCCTAAGTTCTTTCCATTCTCATCTTTTCTAAAGTCTTTCATTTCTCATCCCCACCTTCTTTCCTATGGAAAATCACCCATGGGGAATTCCCGACATTCCTCCTATCTCAGCCCTGGGAGCAACTCAAGCCATCGATGAGGCTTATCTCTCACCATTGGATGCCGAGATTTCTAGAGCCCTCGGCACCCCAGTACCCGGACCGCGCTATTCCCTGCGCATATCAGGCCCCACCGATCGTCGAACGGGTCCCTTCCCCGATGAACTCAGTAGTCGCGAGGAAGAGTCACTCTAGTCCTCCAACTCCAAAAAGGTGGGATTCGTACTATGCCGATTTGCAAGTCACGTACAAGGATTTAGTCGGGTCGAGTAGGCAGACGACAGGACATAAGACCCATGCAGAGGACAGTTGGATTGAGCCAACTTGGTAGTTCGCTCAAGCCAACATGACTTGGGAAGGTCCACACGAGCAAACCTGTATTCGCTCAAGTGAACCCCTCATAGAGAGTTGTTAGCTCGAGCGAACTTCTAGTCCCATCGAACCAATAGTGCAGTAGGCCTAGGTCAATGTAGGAAGTCTTAAAATGTTCTTCTAAGGCTTGGGGAGGTATTGTCTGGAGCCCCAATGCATTGGTAAGACCGATAAAGCAAAGTGTGGAACTTGATTGAGGAAGAAACCCTATTATGGAGATTCATTGAAGATTTGTAGACTTGTCAAATTGTATAGGGAAGCTTGGAATATCCTTAATCTTATTGAGTACTAAGCCAGTGACAAAAACCGACATACGAGACCCTTATACACCTTGATTTAAATCTCAGATCCTCTATGTATGGTCTGGTATTTTGTGGAGATCCTTTCGTATTTCTTTTCACTTGAATTTCTAAAGGACTCGCCTGTTTTCACATGATTTTAATAGCCCTGCCTCAGAAATACTGATACATACACTTTAAGTGTCTTGCTAGCCCTGTACATGCATGACTAAACATGAATGTCATTTATGTGCCTATGAGCACCCTGTCCCGCCTGCCTGGGGTGTTTTACACCTATATAGATATATGTATGTGTCCTGATTTCTTACATGTAACCTATGAGTCAACACCACTAAGTTTGGACAGCCTTGTCGGTCTGATCTATCGACTTGGCGTCCCCCTCTTGCTCATGCTAGCTGCAGTCTGGATCCTGCCTGTCCCGTTACCCGATTCCGCAGCCGTGGTCCTGTCTAGCTACATGTATATATATTTAGTTGGTTCTCGTCACCTCGAGTGTCCGAGACCAACGCCTCTAGCGTGCTCTCATCACATTAGTGATGGAGGATTTAGCTCAGTGTGGTTACCATCTTGCTAGTTTCTTGTTCCTTGGTACCTTTTCATGTTTATATTGTACATGTGTTTTCTAACTAATGATGCATTCTCTTTCATGGAAATTATTGCTTAAGAAGGTTTTAAACTGTTTTCCAAGGTAAATTTAATTACTATTATGTTGTTATATCTTTTCACCCACCTGCCAGACCGTCGTGTCTGGCCCACTCTTTGGTACTTAGGTTCAGATGCCGGTTATTCCGAGGAGGAGCCAGAGGAGGCAGCTGGTGAGTCGCACCGAGTAGGAGAATGGCAGGCTGACAATGTCGTCTAAACATTCGGTCAAGCCTTGAGATGCGACACATTTTGGGATTTGGGATTAATACCTTTTGGGGATTTTATCTAACACATTCTTTTGGTTGTACTGGCCTTTATTGGCCTTTTTATTTTTAGGGAGTGATAATTTAACTGATCTTTTGTATAAACATTTAATTTTACTTTTGGGAAAAATGTTATAATGATCATTGCTCACTCTGACATCAAGATTGTATACACGTGCCATCAGTCTTGTGATTTTGAAATGAATTATGAATTGATTTACTACACGCTTCCGCACATTGAACGAAAATCTTATGTATATGTGATATCCTCACCGCGGACACTTGTGGGAAATCACGTGCATGATAATATCAAGTTTTTATTTGACCAGTGTATGTATTAGCCAAATAATCTAATGCACTTGGCATCTAACTGTCATCATTTTATGTGTCCCGACCGCGGATTAGGTCAGTAACCCGGTCTGGGGTCTCGACATTAATAGCTCTTTTTGGGAATCGAAGACACTTAAGAGCAGCCTCCAAAAAATCCCATCGAATGCTATCATTAGCTTTAGCCAGATCAAGCTTGATGCACATTCTAGGAGATCCTCGATTGAGATGAAAGTTATGGATGAGGTCCTGAGTAAGAAGGATATTATCTGCTATGCTTCTACCAGGCACAAAAGCTGATTGCACTGGACCCACAATCTTTGTTATGATTGGTTTAAGCCTATTCACTAGAATACGACTTATGATTTTGTATAGCTCATTAGTGAGAGCAATAGGTCTGAATTTATCTGGAGAGCTTGCATTATCATTCTTTGGCACCAACACTATAAAAGTGTGTTTGAGCTGCTTTAACATAGACCCATGTTTGAAGAAATCCTTGATGCTTGCACACACATCTTTGCCTATAATTGGCCAGCACACCTTAAAAAAATGTGCATTGAAACCATCAGGGCCAGGGGCTTTGTTTGGGTTTGCATCTTTTATAGCATTTTCAATTTCAGACAGAGTAACTGGTTTCATAAATTTTAAAGCATCATCTTCAACAACATAACCATGAGGGGTGATATGAGATAGATCACGATGCTGAGGAAGACTATCAGGTCCTAGAGTATTGTGAAAATGATCCACAAAGGCTGTAGCAATACCTGAAGGTTCAGAGTAGAAGTTGCCTTCCACATTAGTAATCTGAGAAATATAAGATTGTGTCTGTCGCTTTCTCATAAGGCGATAAAAATACTTGGTATTGCTATCCCCTAAATTCACTGCTAAGTCCCTGGCTCGCTACTTATACATACTTTCCTCAGCTCTGAGAAGATGTTCTAGCTCAACTCTTGCTATGCATTCTTGCTCTTGAATATTAATGTTCCTTGGATCTGCCTCCAAATAATTTTGAAAAGTTTCCGACTGTATGGCTGCCTCAGCTATCTTCAAAGGGAGGGGCTGTTGAGACTTTTTCCATTCAATGAGATGCTGTTTCACAATCGAAAGTTTACGGACCACAATAAATAGAGGATTGCCAATAATATCAGTGTTCCAAGCATCTTTCACTGTATTTAAGAACCCCGGCATTTTTGCCCAATAGTTATAATATCTGAAAGGAGCTTTGATGTGATGCTTTTCATATAAGCACAGTAATATCGGAGAATGATCAGAAATACCGGGCAGTAATATCTCTCCCTTGAAAGGACTTGACCGAAGAAAAGAAGCATTAACAAGAACCCTGTCCAACTTACATTCAATTCTCGAATCACCAATGCTTGAATTTGACCAAGTGAATGAAGAACCTGCCATTTGGAGATCTATGAACCCCGCTTCTTGAATACAATCATTAAACTCAATAAGTCCAGCAGTTCTCGGAATTGCACCTCCAGATTTTTCATGATTCCATCTGATAGTGTTAAAGTCACCTGCAACAATCCAAGGTAGCCCACTATTTTTTGATCTATGAATAATAGATTTCCGTAGGTCTCTGCGCTGCATGTAATAATTATATCCATAGCACATCGAGAGTAAGAAGTCCAGAGTCCCATACTTAATATCACAATGCATACATTGAGGATTCTGAGAAGAAATTGTAGCATGAACCACTTGAGGATCCCACATCATCCATATTCTAGCAGTAGTCGACCCATCTTCCAAATTAGAAACTTCTTTCCAACAAGCTGGTAGGATAGAGTTAGCAATGTAATTGTAAGAATTTTGTTTAACCATTGTCTCCAGCAACACAACCAAAGATAGTTTCAATGTCCGAATTTTATTTCTAACATCAGCTTGCATTGAGGGTCTATTTAGACCTCTCACATTTCATATGATGATAGTCATGTGGAACAATTTTTTGGAGTGGCTTCTCCTTAATGGTGATCCCAGCTGGTCCCTGTTTATGTCTTGCAGTGGAGCTTGAACTTGGCACTCTAGAAAGTAAACTTTTATCTAGTGGGTGAATGGAATACAAGCTTTTGTGTTGGTCAACTGATTTTATTTGAGAAGAGATTGCTGCAGTAGCCATAAGTACTAAGGCTGTGGTCGATGAGATTTCAATTTTAGGCACATGAGATTCCCCATCAAGGTTTGAGAGGCTTATGAATCTATTTGATACCAAATTCAATGGAGGACTCGAAGTACACTTCTATTTAGGACTGTTCAAAGGGGCCTTCGTATGAGATTTATCCGAAATCTTCTTGCCTTGATTCCAATCCTCCACTACAGGTTGCTGTTGTTTCTCATCATGTATAGGAGGTCCACTATCTCCATTATCATCAGTATGTATTTCTGCTGATTGTTTTTTTGGTACCCACATTTGCTTCGGTATACTTTTATCAACCTTGAGTCGACATGATTTCTCACCATGGTTAAACGTTCTGCAGCCCCTGTAAGGGTTTGGCTTCCATGCATATTCAATTTTCTGAATGATAGTCGTATCTTTATATTTCATGCGCAATTCATAAGGGAATTCAGCATCAGCATCCACTTCCACACAAATTCTCGCAAAGCATATCGAGTTCCAGCTGCAGTAGCATGATCCATACAAATTGGATTATCAATAACACTCCCAATCTTACTAAGAGCAGATTTTGTACGGAAACAAAAATTCAGATTTGGAAGTCAAACCCACACCGTAATGGTTTCAAGGTTCTCCCTATGCATTGTGATAGCTTCTGACCTTCTTCTCAAAATTAATGGTCACGCATATACAAACCATGGTCCTTCATCAAGAATATTTTGGCCAATGTCATATTAATGGAATTTAAACAGTAAGAACCCCTCAGCCATGGGGATGATTTCCAAGTCCTTCACTCTCCATGCTTAAGATAAACAATTACGAATGTCACTAAGAGGAGGAGAGTTACCTATGAAATAACCAACCAGAGCATTGCCCCAGTTTTCTATAGTGGCAGATGAATCTTCCTCATCAAATTCAATATGGTAAGAAGGATCCTTTGAAGGTTGTGAATGGTGTCTTAAGTCTCTTTATCCATCTGTTTGCTTTTGAAACAAGGAGGACCACGTATTAGCGTTATGTGCCACATTACTGAGTTGCATATGCTGCATTCTCGTCCTGCACAAAGTTTGGATCTGTTGCGCTCTCTTGCTGCACAATTTTTGGACCAAAATTGCGAATCAGCCAGCATATAACACGCTCCACGTGCAAAATATGGGTTCTCCTTTCTTCATCAGAAGTGCGCTCCTTAGTAAGTTTGTTTTCATCGCCAATTATGATCTTTGCTTCAAGGATCAGATCTCGTGGAATATCAGATGGGATGGCTACTAATTGTTGATTTCTCTTGCGACAGACTTCAATTAAATTGCTTCAACCAACAAAGACATGGGATCTATATGCTTAAGTTTCCATTTCTTGATAATAGTCCCAACTCCCGAGCATCACAATACCCTACTATTTTTTAGAGGCAGATAATTCTCAAGAATGATCGATGTTTGTGATAATGTGATGTAGAACAAATGATGGAACAATTTTCTTGAACAAGAAAATCGCAAGAACTCAAGCCAAAAGACTTTATCAGTAGTGTCAACTTTATACACCATAACTTTTGATCCAAAATCATTATGGGACGTTCATGTACTTATTGCGAAGTTGTGGACGCGATCGACACTCGAAACACCCACCTACGATTGTGATATTGCCGAAGACAGTATAAGGGCATTTCAAAGGTCAAAATGCAATTTTTATGCTTAATTTATTATTTATAGTAAGTTTATTTTAGGGTGTTTTTTTTTTTTTTTTTTTTTTTTGTCCATTTACGGCTAATTAAACTTTCGTGGAAGGTATTGTAAAGTAGTTTAGATTTAGCCTAATGGTTTTTCTTTAGTTTGGATTTTTTTACTATATAATTAGTAATTATTACTATTTCAGGAAGTCAGGATTTTGGACACTGTGTTTAAGAAAAAAATCCAATCACTAAATAGAGTACTAGTCTTGGTTGGAGGGAGAGAGATCAACCGGTGTACTGAGATCAGATTTAGCGACGGTTTTTTTTCTATCGCCACTAAAAGTCACATTTAGCAACGAGAAATTTTTTTTTTTTTTTTTCTACAGCTAAAACCATCATTTTCAGTCCCCCCTCCTACCACCTAAGAGTTTCCACCCATTTTAGTTGCGGAAAAAATTTCCCGTCACCAAAATGTGCAATATGAAACTCTTAGCAGCGGAAAAAAAAAAACTGCAGCTGAAGGCATTCTTTTCTACTGCTAAAATTCACTTTTTTTTCTTTTCTAGCTCAAGCAAATCATGCCAAAGATGGCCCATTCCCGGTTCATTATGGGTCCTAAAGATGTAGGTGCAATTTCACCCCACGGGCTAAAATTCATTTCAAGGCCCAGCCTGCTCGCAAAATAAATTATCGATCCCTAGATAAATACAACTATATATGTGTTAAACATTATACTTAATAAACAGGACTGGCTTAAAATTAGTGAAGGACATGGTTCAGTTTGGTTGAATTACTAAAAGAATATATTAAAGGTATAGATCTTTAAAAAAATAAAAAGAATTGGGACTTATGGTTAAGTTTAAGAGAAAATGTTGAAAATAAAAGTAAAATTTTTAAAATTTCAGATTTTGTTTGTAAAATTTGTTCACTTGCCGTCTAAATGGTTTTGGTTGAATAGAACTTTAGTAGTTCAATTGGGTTGGACTGGACAGTTGAGTCCAGTTTCTTTAAACATTAAAATTAAATATGTAGCTTAATTTGACCCTTTAAAGATATGAAGGCCCAGGCCCAGACCTTTTAGTAAGTAGGCTCAGGTCTAGTCCAATGTGGGCTGACCCCTGGAGGACCACTAATCGCAACTACTTTCGTCACCTTAGCCAATTGGTATAACTAAGGCTATCAATCGGGCCCTCTTAGATGTGACCCACCAATGTGCAAAACTTCAACTACATAAGATCATCCTAATATTTTAATCTATGGTCTTCAAATTAACGGTTTTAGAATTCATCATCATTTTTTTATTTGAACCCAACAGTCAATCCAATACAGATCACTTAAAAAATACGGGATCGGTGACATTTGGGTGGGTGGTAAAGTGTATGTCCCATTTAAATTGATCATAGGAGGTTTTTTCAGGTGGGCCATGTGCACCTAAGCTATTTGCAAAGAGCCTCACTTGTGGATTACTAAAATACCACCCCCACCATCCCCTAACTCTTAAAAAAAAAAAACACAAAGAAACGCCCAAACTATAACAAGACCCATCTCTCTATCTCCCTGTAACCTCTGGGCTCTTACTCTCGCGCTCAGTTTCAGTTGTAAGCTCTTAGATACCAGATTTCAATCAAAGTTGTTAGAACTATGTGGCTGGAAATTGGGTATCACTTGACTTGGTGCCACTGAAAAATAAGGAGAATGACATCTATGAAGATCATTCTTTGCATACAAGTTACTAAAAAGAAATGGTTATTTAGAATCAATATAGGTCTCTCTCTTTATATATATATATATATATATATATATATATATATATATGGAATTTATTCAGGTGAGAACAGTCCTCACCTTATATGTGAGAACTCTGCTAACAGCCGTTGGATCGTTAAAGTGGATCCAACGTGGATCCAACGGCTGCCACGTTTAAGATATAACGTTTCCTTTTTTGACATTGGGCGCCCAAATTCTTTTCATCTCCCCCTTTTATCAGTTCAAGCAACAATCCCTAACCCCTTTCGTCTTCCCCTTTCAGCCAGCGCAACGATCAAAGCGATTTCCTCTCTTCTCCAGGTTCTCCGGCTACAGCCTCTCGTCTCCTTCTCCATCTCCTCATCTTCGTTCACTTTTTGACATTAGGCGTCCAAACTTTTCATTTCCCCCTTTCAAAGGGTTCCAAAATCCCCAGAGCAAAGAGCCCTTTCTTCTTCCCCTTTCAATCATTCCACTCAAATCCCTTTCATCTTCTCCTAGAACTTCCACTGCTCTCCACTCCAGCCCTGTGCAGCGTCTCCTCTCCCCTCTCTCTTTCCTCTTCCCCCTTTCAACCATTCCAATCGAAATCTGACTTTTCTCCCTTCTTTCTCCATCGAGGCACAGATGCAGAGAAGCTGAACCCATCTCAAAATATCCATCTCCATCTCCATCAACGAAGTAGAGAAGCAGAGAAGCTGAACCCATGCAGATCTCCATCTCCATCAACAAAGCAAAGAAGCTGAGAAGCTGAGCCCAAGATTCGCCATCCCTATCTTGACCAAAGCTGAAACCCAAAAGCATTTCATTAGCAATGTTGCCTTGCCCATAGAATCCATCCTTTCTACATTATCATAATCAGAAACAAGCACCTCTATGTGTCTTGAAGGGCCAGTAATTTGCCATAACGGTATGTGGTCGTACTATTTCACTTGCATTGTCTACTGTAGAAGCCCCCCTTCTATGTTGTGGTTTTTGAATGAACTGTAAACACAAATTGTGATCAATGTTTGGGCTGAAGGAAATGTCTGGTAGGATTTCAAAAGATTTTGGATTGGAAATTGAGTTTTCATTGATTCCAAGTGCAATCGCCCATCATCTGTGACGATCGATTGAGGGCCTTTTTTGAGGGCTGGGATTTGATGGTTTCCAGTCCTCATTCATTAACTTCATAGTTATTCCAACATGAGAATCGTCCATTTCTTCTTTCCTCCCTCCCTATCTACATTATTTTTTTCCAGCAGGATTGTACATTTTTTTTATGGTTCATCATCTGTTTTGTTTAGCCATTCATGTGCAAACAATTTTTATTTCTTTTGTAGTCTCATAAACTATTTTATTTTTATAGGTCGAGAGCATGTCATCGTCTTATTCTATTTCCAGTGATTACGTGCCAAAATGCTCATGTGGAGAGATGATTTGTCTAACCTCACGTACAAAGACTAATCCAAATAGGAAGTTTTGGAGATGTCCCAATTGGAAAGATGAAAAGGGTTGTGGTAGATTCATATGGAAAGATGAAGTTGACTATGAGAAGAATGTAGCAGCACTAATGGAGGAAATGCAAAAGACAATGGAGAAACTGAATGAAAACATATGTGTTGCAGTTGAAGAGATGAGACATGCTGCTGAAGAAAGGAAAAAATCAAATAAATTTCTTTCTGTAGTAGTGTTTGTCAGTTTTCTTGTAATTGTTATCTGCATGATGAAAAATGTGTGATGTATATTTTGAAACAGAATGAATGTTTTTTGGGGTAATTTTAATGACAGTGGGTATTTCTGTATTTCTATATTTCTGTAAAGCCAGAAAAGCCAGAATGATGAAAGCCAGAATGTATTTTAATGATGTATTTATGTATGATGAAAAGAAGTCCAAAAAGCCAGAATGTATTTCTGTAAAGATCCCATTTCTGTAAAGCACCCAATTTAATAATCGGAAGTGGGTGTTGCTGCACTTAGATGTGGCAGTGGGTTGTACCACTGTGTGTCTTGATCATTTAGACAGACCTACTTCTGAGGTAGGTTCTTGCTGCAGTTTTAAACCTGTGTTATCTAACCTGTATAACCTGTAACTATAAATTGGAACAGTTTTAAACCTGTATTATCAAAACATAAAAACTAACATATCAAAACTGATCAAACACATCAAAACTGCACCTGTTTTAAACCTGTATTATCATCCATTCAACATCAATATCCACTCATCCATTCACTCATCCATGCACCTCTTTTAAACCTGTATAATTCATTCTTTCATCAAGACACCCAAGTTCAATTCATCCATTGATTCATTCCTTTTCAATTCAAACATGTTTTTATCAAAACATAAAAACTAACACATCAAAATTGCACTTGTTTTAAACCAATATCCACTCATCCATGCACCTGTTTTAAACCTGTAGAATTCATTCAATAGTGAACCCAAGTTCAATTCATCCATTCACTCAAAAACTGCACCTGTTTTAAACCTGTAGAATTCATTCATTCACCAAGACACCTAAGTCCAATTCATCCATTCATTCAATCCTTTTCAATTCAAACCTGTTTTTATCAAAACATAAAAACTAACACATCAAAATTGCACTTGTTTTAAACCAATATCCACTCATCCATGCACCTGTTTTAAACCTGTAGAATTCATTCAATAGTGAACCCAAGTTCAATTCATCCATTCACTCAAAAACTGCACCTATTTTAAACCTGTAGAATTCATTTATTCACCAAGACACCTAAGTCCAATTCATCCATTCATACAATCCTTTTCAATTCAATAACTTAAACATCATTCATTCATTCCTATTCAAAAGTGCAAACTCCAACATGATACATTTGCAATCACATTAATTCAACATCCAACATCTTCTATACCTCAAAATGAGAATTAGACATACTAAACAAAATACATCCTTCTTTCTGCCACCAAAGAATATAACTAGGATGAACTAACTACACCAAAAAATATAACTTGATAGCCTTTAACACCTTCAGATATTAGAGGACCTAAAATGAGCATCAATTAATCCTGGCACCAAACATGGACTGATTAGTATGATAATAGTAATGTAAATAATCCATTACTATGAGAATAAAATTTAAAAAGAAATGGACTGATTAATAAGAAGGGGAAAATGTATACCTTCTAATTATTCCAACATGTATCAGATTGTTCAAAATGTTCCAACATGAGATGATCCAAAACACCTTCAGGTATCAGATGATCCAACATGAGCATCAATACATCCTGCCACCAAAGAAGCATTGATTAGTATGATAATAGTAATGTAAAGAAACCATTACTATGATAATAAAATTTTAAAAACATGGACTAATTAATAAGAATGAAAAAATATATACCTACTAAATGTGTTAATGCCTCGTCCTCAGAAGATCTCTCTAATGCCTCATTTTCAATGAATGGCTTATTGTTGTTCTCTGCACTACTAAAATAAGTACATGCAAAACAGATTAAAAGAAGCATGTGAATGTATATTAAATTAAGAAAATGCATTAGTAGGGAAAATTTAATGGAATGGTACCTCTTGTCAAGGCCAGGGCAATTGCGTCTGTCATGTGCAACCCCACGCTTGCCACATCTGCGGCAAAGTCGATCTTTCTTCCTGGCTTTTTCCTTAGAGGACTTCAATCTCTTTGGACGACCCTTTGTAATTGCTTGTTTCGGTGGAAGATATCTCTTTGTAGGGCTTGCACTTTTCTTTTTTCTTTTAGGATCATCTTCTGCCATCACTGTTTTTTCGTTTATCTCGCGAATCCTTTTTTTAAGGTCTTGTAGAACTTATTTTGCATGGTGATATGCTTCCTTAGACAATGACGCTTCATCAATGATATTGGAAGCATCATATGATAAATCCCCATGTCGTGCTAGCAATGACCCGTCAAATTCAGAGCACATACTTTTATCAGAATCATCATCTACCCTCGCATACCTTGTCCATCTTTTCAAAATGTATTGTTCAGGCAGTGTGTATATTTTCTCTTGTTTCAAAACGCAGATGATGTGTCCACATGGAATGCCTTTGAATTCAAATAGTTGACAAGAACATTTTGCATATTTTTCATCCTTTTTGAAAATGACGACCCTTTCAATTTCATTGTTATCTTTGAATGATGAAACATTATAAATTCTTTGTTCCATATCATCATTTACAATTTCAGCAATGCCGGATGTTATGTACGTGAATTGATCTTGGAACTTATAAAACAACTTCTTTGTGTATATTTGTGACAGTTGCCTCTCCATTGGCAAGTCCGCCATCAATTTTGGCCTTCCATTAGAAGTGTCGTGAATTGCCTTCAATTGACGGTACTTTTGAGTTGCAATCCCTTGGTTAAATCGAAACATAAAACCACATAGACCATTCTTTTGTGTCACATATTGCTTTAAAAAGGCATTAATACTTTCACTCCTTCCGGTTGTAGACATCCCTCCAAAGAAAAGGTGTATCATATATATAGGCACCCACATATGACGGATATCGTACATCCCATTTAGCCAATCATTGTTTGCAACGTCCTCTTTTATCAACATCTTCTTCCAACCTGACTCAAATTCCTCGGTTGTCAAAGAGTTGAATGCGATTTTTTTAATAGTTGGGATCAAGTTATTCTTATGTATCGCAACTCCACCTAAATTCTTTTGTAAATTTTCTAAGATGTGCCACAAACAGTAACGGTGGCTTGTAGTTGGAAGAACAAACCCAATGGCTTTTGTCATTGCAGGGTCCTGATCTGTCAAGATGGACTTTGGTGGGTCTCCCAGCATTGCTTCAAGCCATTTATTGAAAACCTAAACAAATGTATCAAAAGTCTCATTTGAGATTAGGCAGCATCCAAAAATGATGGACTGATCATGATGATTAATTCCAGTGAATGCGCCAAAAATGAGACCATATCTGTTTGTATTGTACGTTGTATCAAACGAGACAACATCGCCGAACTCCTCATATGACTTCTGAAAATAATAATCAGACCAAAACACATGTTTTATGTGGTCCTCATCATCTTTCTCAATAGCAAAAAAATTCCTTAGATTTCTCTCCTTCCATTGTCTAAAGTGTTCGTAAAACATATCACCATCATTGTCCTTTGTTTCCTCATTTTTGTCTCTAATATGATTTCGAAAGTCTGTTTCTGTGAAACCCACTTTATCTCTCCCTCCTGCCTGCAACACTAAAATCCCCATTTGTTTATTTAGTCTAATATTAGCAGCCCCATAAGTATCTATCAATTATTTTTTTGGGGCGTCAATCCGACGGTGTGACCGTAGCATGTGGTTTTTTCTAGGGGTACTTAATAGATGAGAATGTTCGGCAACAATTTATATACAATCCACTGCCCCCCTTTAATTTTTTTTAACTGAAGACATGCACCACAATTCTCTCATGTATCTGAGGTCCTTCTTTCACCACCAATTCTTTCTTTCTTACGACCTTCTTTAGAGCAGACAATCTTTTTTTCTCACTACTTGGTTATTGAGCCTCGTTTCCGAGCTTCGTCTAATGCTAAAACCCGCTGCTTTCGCATAGGTGTTGTAAGTATTGTAAGCATCCTCTATATTTTCAAAAACTTGACCTACTCTTGGTAATTTCTCTTCATCAACTTGTGGCACAAATGTTTTAATTGGTAAAGATGCGACATTGTCAATCTTTTGTACGTTTTAAGCACGATATGAGCATCACACCATGACAATACATGCAAAACAGAATTAAAAAGAAAATAGGAAAGCAATCAATTGCAAGTTTTAACAACATATTATTTTTCTATGGATAGAGATGTTGAGATGGGAGAGATATAGAGATAGTAACCTACTTGGCTGCCAGCAACTTCACATGTGATCGGTTGCGATGAGTTTAGTGCCTCAGAGGGGGCTGGAAGCTGCGAGGGCATCAGAGACTACGAATGGATCGGAAGCCAAAGTTGCAAATCGAGATGTGGATCATGAGATGGATCATTGTCATCCATTAGGGCAAATACTGCATATCAAACATGCCCCTGAATATTAATTCTTGAAGAGGAAGCAGCAAAGTGGGTGCCGAATCATTTATATTGTAACAAAATCAAACCCATAAATGTCACAAGAGAATAGTACAATGCCATAAAATAAATGAAAAAAATATGATCAGATACATTAACAATTATCCATAAACATCCAAATATGTTTGTCATTCCTTAGAATTAATGGCCTAGTTAGGCAATGCAACAGCACAATGGTTTCCATTTTTTGATATGAAATCATTTTTCGCAAATCCATCAACCCACTGATCGACCCATCAAAGGGAGGAAAATGAAGCCCAAGTACTCAAAATAATCATCAACCCATTTATGAAAATAGTTCCACACTTCATTACATATAAATCATAACAAAAAAAAGAAAAAAAGAAAAAAAGAAAAAGAAGAAGAATGGTAAAGACAGACCCACACGGCTGAAAAAGATGGAGAAAAACCAATTACATCATATAACATAGCTAGGGATCATCATATCGACAAGGGCAAAGTAAAAAAACACCCACTTAAGATCTTACATAAAATTGAGACGAACCATATGAACTCATTGTAACAAACACACTTTTAGATTTCTCCATATTAAACCCATCAAACACTAGGATAGTAAACAAAAATGAAAGAAAAGTAATGAACGCTCTGAAGCATTAAACAAGGAGCAAGGAAGAGGTGGATTTGAAACCTCCTGACAACCAGAGATTTTTCGAAAATCTCTCAGAATGCAGATTTGAACCCCCAAAAGGTAGATTACCAGCATCCACAAAGATGCCCTAAGGGCTTTCTCTTTCAATCTAAAAATCTCCATGCTTCCTTTTCGTTTGATTAGAATGATAATCTACAGAGAATAAAATTGCAACAAATGAATGAAAAGCCTCTTTTTGGGGGATTCTGTTGAAGAGAGATGGGAAGAAAGAGCAAATTGGTAGATGAGAAGAATAGAAGAAAGGAGAGAGAGAGAGAGAGTACCTTCTTCGGAGGAGAGAGAAAACCCTAGAAACGAGTCTTTGCAATCGGTCCGAGGGGAAACTCTCTTCTCTGCGATGTAGACACAAATGACGTCTGAGAATCTGGCGATTTTGATGGTGCTGCCACGAGGAACGATGATGGAGAGATGGAGATGGAGAAGAGACGAAGCAGAGGGCAAAGAGAGAGCTGGAGAGGAGTGCTTTCAAAAGGGGGAAATTAATCTCTTTGGTCGGGCCCGTGAAAATCAAACCTTAAATGAAAATTGTGGCAGTCGTTGGATCTAGTATGACGATCCAACGGCTCATAAAAGACTTCTCACACAATGGGTGAGAACACTTCTCACCTGAATAAATCCATATATATATATATATATATATGTGGGAGGACCGTCCTCACCCACTATTTTAAGGACGAATCCAAGCCGTCCAATACACTACCGCATCCAACGCTCTATATCTGCCTTATAAAGTCAGTGGAGGGAAATGAAAACAGAAAGGGGAAACAAAACCCTAACACTCTCCCTCCTTCAACTCTTCTCCAGAGGTGAAGGAAAAACAAACATCCCAAATCAATTTGGGATTTCCATTTTCTACGACTCAATCTCGTGTCTTCCTCGTCAATCTCACCCATGTCACAGTTCTTCCTCACCTCTTACTTTGTTTGCGACGGGTATGAGAAACCGATTTGCCCTGCCTCTTGTCTTGCTTGCTTGAGACAGTCACAGTCTTCCGCGTCGCCATAAAAACCCTCATCTCTCTTCATGTCTTGCTTTCTCTCTCTATCTCCCTCAATCAAGCAAGGGATCTCTCATCAAAGGAGATTTCCAACGCTGATTTGACTAGAAGATCCCTCATATTTTTCATCATCATTACAACAAATCTCGATTTCATTGTTCTCAAGCTTTATTCTTCCTTACAGGTAATATATTGACTTAGATTTTTTAGGTCTTCTTTGAGTTTTTGGGTTTGATTTGTTTATTTGTCTTTTAAGATTTTCTTTTTAATAGATTTTTTTATGAATGTGTTGAAGATGCTGTTATGATTTGGTGCCATATCCTTATCAGGACTTCAATAGCAACCTTGAAGTAACTTTCATAAATGCAGCTTCTAGTGACAACTCTGGAACAATTTTCAACTGATAGATTCACATTGAATGTGGGATGGTGTTGATCACTCCCATTTTCTTATTTTTCTTCCGTGATGTGGTTTTCATGTTACTAGAATAGATTTATATTCACTAATTGTTTGTGGTGTTTTTTTTTCCTCTAATGTTATGCAGAGTGAAAAAGTAGTTTCATCGCTGAGAGCTCAAAGAGAAATTAACCTCATGGGGATGCAATGGGTTGGAGCATTTTGAGGAGAATTTGGTTCCCAGCTTAGAGTGAGCATTTTGAGTCTGTTCAGTGGAGTACAACTTGGAAGACGTTGTGGAAGAATTGATGGATTTGTTTTCTTTTTATCTTGGGTCATCAGTAATTACCCATTATTGGCTCACTTGTAATTGTATTAACACTTTTTTCTTAATAAAATTGTTGATAAAAGTGTATCATATTCATGGGCTTCATTTGAAGTGTTGTGAATGACCATGGTTATGGGAAGAAAGGGTTCAGAACTTCAGACTTGAAATATGGACTTATTTCAAATCTATAACTATAGAATGGAAGAAGTCTTTAGAGCTTGGAGATGACACTTAATGATAACGAAGATTTTGTTTAATACTGCTAGGATGTTTATATAGATTTATTCCTCATGCTAAAATAAGTTTTTCATCTATTGTGCATATGGAATTATGTGCTTAATTATCCAAATAAGAGCCCAGAACTTAAAAAGTGCACCTGAAACAATACCTGAAAGGAGCAATTGATCAAAATTTTCTATGACGCATGGTTTGAGTGCTTGATTTGGAGTTGAGACTCGATCAATTGATAGTAGTAAGCAGTTACAGCCAATTTTATGTCACGGGGCAATTAGTGTCTCTTGCCTCTCTAAGAAATTAATTACAAAATGATAACATCCCATCACAACGGGAGTGCCAAAATTAACAATACAAATCCTATTAACAAAGAAGCTACGATTCAATGCATTAACACGAGAGTTGGACCAATCCCATTAACAGAGAAGCTTAGATTGCTTGTAAAAAAAAAAAACATTCAAGTCATGGAGATGTTCATTTCTTAAAGAAATAAAATTGACCATTTAAAAAAAATATATGAAATTGAACATCATACATGCCAACATGGTCCACAATAAATATGGCTTGAACAACCTGTATAAAAAATTGAGGGAAACTTGAACTTCTACTCCACTGTCTTCCATATCTTTCAGATTGTTCCAAGCCATATTAGTCAAATCACTATTGAGGCAGATCCTTCTTTACCTCAGATTCTGATTCACCCATCCCAATCTGATCGGAATGTGAGATTTCAGGCTCGTCAAATCATTTAGGTTGTTACAAGTTTTGCAAGAGTGCAGGTTTCGAAGTTACATCCTCAAACTATCTGCTTCAATAAGTTCATAAGTAGAAATATTTTAGCCTCAACCCATATAAATAGAGGTGCCCTTGTTAATTTATTTCATACCTATGCAAGGGGTGTGGGCGTTAATTGAATGTTTTTTTTTTTTGTTGAAAAGGGGTATGCCCCTCTGGAACTTTCCTCCAGCCTCTTTGGAGGTTAGACATCCTTCCTGTATTTTATTTTATTTTTATTAATGAAAGAACTAACTTACCTAATTTCAAAACAAAAAAAAAAAATCTATATAAAAAATTGAACCACTTAATGGAACATCCACACTAAACGTAACATCAATGGACCTCACATTTACATGATATTCAAATAAAAAACTGTTACAATTCCTTAATCATAATCATTTCCAATTCAAATACATGAACATGGTATACAATTGTTACAACATCCCCAACCATACAATTTGAACGAAAAATATCTTCTCTGCAACAATGCCTTTATAGTGTTGTAAGTGCCTAAATTCTTACGGACTTATTTAGATAGATATAAAGCTCTTCTTAGGAAGAATCGAATGCCTGAAATCTGAAAGGGAAGGAGAGAAGCAAAGGTCAGAGACCCTGACTGCACTCAGCCAAAGGCACTCCAATGCCTAAGTTAGTGCGGTCACTGAACAAAGGGGAATGAACAGAGATAACGACAATGTTTGGAATACATATTAGTGCGTATATGCATACCTCTTTTGAATTAGCTCCCTATATATATAGGTTGAGAGTCCCATGATCCTCGTCCTGATTTTTCGACGATAGAGTCTTATTCAGACTCTACCCCAATCTTCCAGGGATTATGGACGTAATCACCGGATAAGGATAACTCGTTACCTTTATCTGGTGTTTATCCTTATCTGTTAACACGTTCTGCAACGTGGACGTACATTCAGTGCTCATCTCGATTAATCAAACCGAACTGAAGATGATACCGAGGTCAAGTATGACTTTAATATGAATGCATTCTGGCACTATTACCGAGACGCATTATGCCTAGCAGGTACCTTTACCGAAACTAGAAAAAACTCACCGAGACCAAGACATGCCAAGCTGGTACCTTTGCCGAAGTTAAAATGATCTCGGTACTGTAAAAGTATCTCCACTGGCGCTATTGTCAAGATGTATAAAAACGAGACCAGGACATATCTAGTTGGTATCTTACCAAAATTAGGACAATCTCGGTATTATGAAAATGTCCCACACAAGTGTGATAGAGGCTTCACAGGCTGTGCCCTCTTTCTGCAACAATGTCTATGATTTCCACAAATCTATATTCTACAGAGTCTGTATCCTTTTATTGTCTCTATTAGTAACGTTGTAGCGCCGCGTTTCTCTTTTGATCTTCTGATTTGGGGAAAAGATGGGGAAGAGATCTAGATTTCTTTCGATCTTCTGATTTTCAAGATCTAGTGATCAAGAAAGGGGAAGGGCATCCTCTATTTCAGAAGCTTGAAATCGTCACAAAGATCTAGAGAGATGAGGAGGAGGCTGTTGGAAATTTATACTAAAAACATACTTTATGTATTTGTCTATGACTGATTCATTTTTAGTATATTTTGTTTTCTCATCTAACTGAGATTATATACAGACAAATGGTTGCATTATTAATTATTATGCATTTGAGTGTCTTTTATTCTATAAAGTAGACAACTTGGTGTGTAGAGTTTTGCTTATACACGGAAGATTTATTTGTCAGTTCTTATAGAATATAAGTTGTTGTTTATAATCTAGATGGATTTGGACACACCATCGGTACGATTGTAGCATGATGTTTCAGCAGGCTTGTCTTGGCTGCGGGAAACGGTATAGTTTCGACTCATTATGCTAGTACACTGTGTTTATTGAACTAGACCGTGCTTTTGGGTATATTGTCTTTATACTGTCTATATAAGATGATGAACACCCAAATGGTTATTATGAGTGCTAATACTCTTAATCCCGATGTAAATAACAGACACATACATTTAGTGTTTGGCATTTTGATTTACGAAGGAGTGAGATCTTTTATTGGTCAATAATCTCGGTGAATTGGATGACTACACTACGTGTATGGTGGACATTAGTTTATTGACGGAATCCACGTCCCGCAATAGGGATTGATGATATCCCCTTAATGAAGCTTTTAAGTTTTGATTATGTCAAACCCTGCAGGTAGACTTTGTGTCCGACATATCAAATAAGTTAAGTGTAAGGTCTAAAGGAATTATAAAGATGTCGATTAAATATGGATGTCAGTAATTATTTAATCGATGGATATCTGAAAGCTTAACGTGGGGAGATTAATAAGCATTAAATAGCAAGAAGCTCGAAATATTATTTTGGGAATAAGGATAGGAGTGTAATTATAATTCTTTGGTGGACTGAATTATAATTTATGGAACTAGGATTCTAATTTGGGTCAAATTAGGGTTTCCTATTTCCATAAGGAGCCTAACTTTATTTCCTTCTTAAGGTCCCCATTGTAGCTTATAAATATGCGTTATTGCGCTATAGGTTAACATACAAGAATAACAAGAGAGAAATCTCAGTTTTAAAGAGTATAAGAGAATTTGCAGAAGAGGCCCACTCCCTGGTGCGAGTTCGAGCATATAGGAATACAGTAGGAGATCTTGAGGTTTTCGAGTTGCTGTAAGATCGAGATCAAATCAGAGAGATCTCGTAGGTATAATTTAATCATATTAGTTGAAAATTATTTCCGCAGTAATTTATACGCAATGTCTGGAGATCCTAGTTTCTACTAGTTTCTAATAGAGACGACCAAGCTTTGAGTTTCTCCTTCCCGTTCTGGAATCTATTTGGATCAATATAGAGTTTTTTTTCCCCATCATTTACCTCTAGTCCCTTATATGTTCTTGATGAGAAGTGTTGGATGAGTCCTTAAATGAACTATGTTGTGCAGACGAGTCTATACTGTGGAGAGTGAGGACGGTGGAATAAGGCGACGGTCGCCAGAGATAGTGGGAAGAGGGAGGCCGTCGCAGGAAATGGAAACCCCAAATCGATTTAGGATGTTTGTTTTTCCTACACCTCAGGAGAAGACTCGAAGAGGGAGGGAGAGAGTATCTGGGTTTGTTTTCCCTTTTTTTCCGTTTCCCTCCACTGATTTTATAAGGCGGATATAGAGTGTTGGATCTGATAGTTCATTGGACGGCCTGGATTCGTCCTTAAAATAATGGGTAAGGACCGTCTCCCTATATATAATTCTAAAAAACACCCAACTTTAAAAACATCCTTTTTTCCACCCCTCTTTTTTTTTTGTTGTCATGGGGCCTATGTTGAGTCAATCTAGTCTTTTCACACACACTATCCCTCCATGAATAGTCACAAGTCCAAGTTTGACACTCATCCAACTTTTCCTCACTGTTAGATTGGAATCATGATAAAAAGATGCTTCTAAATCTTTAAATTTTAATGCCACGGATCAACTTGTTAGAATGACCTTATGGAGTTAAGATTTTGCATATAGATAAGCTTCATATAGATCTTTCCATCCAATGGACTTCCATGAACATTGTGCATTTCGGTGGGCCCAACTAGGAAGTGTGCCTATATAGTGCTCCCCTATATATAGTGCCGATCCAGTGTGTGAGTCAGCGTGCGCACCTCAACATGGGGCCCACATGGGGCTCCGCTCAGGACTAGGATTAGGGGGGATCGGAAGATCTCCTTCGTCCCTTCGTCTCTGCAAAAAATCATCCCCATCCTTGATCATTACCACCTTCATCTGGGCCCCATAAGCTTAACGGTGTACAGTCCATTCAGATGGTGTGTGCAGTCGATCCAACAGTGTACAGTACATTGGATGGGTGCAAAGCTGGGCTCCATGTGAAATTTATGGGGTGTGTGTGGTCCATTTGGATTGACTATTAGGTGGACCTCAGCCCGATGCACGACACACTTGATAAACAATACATATATGAGTAATTCTCAAAAGCACCCCACTTTAAAAAATCCCTTTTTTGCTCTCCTACGTTTTTAGGGTGTGGTACCCACCTTATGCCAATCAAATCATTTCACACAAACTACCCCCTGCATTGGTATAAATTTCAAATTCGACACTCATTCAACTTTTGCCCACCATTGGATTGAAACAACAAGACAATGATGCCTCTAAAATCAATAAACTTTGGGGTTATGGATCAAGGGCTTAGGATAATCTAATGGAATTAAATTTTTTTTTTTATATATAGGTAGATCTTATCTAGATTATTTAATTCAATCGCATTCCATGGTTGTCATACACCATAGTGGGGCCAACCGGGAGGGGCGTTTTTTGAAAAAAGAAAAAAAACTCCCCGGGAGTCATATATATATGTGTGTGTGTGTGTGTGTGTGTTCTTGTAGTCTAAACTTCCTTGGAATTGCTTACTAGATCATTTTCGCAATCTGCCCTTGCTGCAGGTAGCTACTTTATTTTGTTTTACTTTTTTACACCGCGACAAATTCTCAATCAATTTAGCATCTTGTCTTGGATAATTAAGTGTAGCCAACCTTCAAATTTGCTCAAGTGCATGACACAATGCTTTGGCTTTAATCATCCTATATGGGCAAGGAAAATTAGCCAAACTTAAGGATCATTTGGATTTTCTTTTTATGTTTTTTTTTTATTTGTTAGTTTCTTTTCAAAAATCCTAGAAAGGAAGTCTGCTCCATGTTATTTAAGCCATAAAAGTTTTGTTGTTAGTGAAGTTCCCCCTCCTTTCTATTGCTCCTTTTCTTTTATTCTTCTACTTGTCAATTACTTGCAATGTGCATATACTTGACAAGGTTATATTTCCTTCCACATTCATTTTGGGTTTTTCCTTTCGATTGTAATGGACAACGCCAAATTAAAGATGGGGAGATTGCCTAAGCCCTCTGAGTTAGGGCTCACTTGGACATAATGAAAATGACATTGGGAGATTAAGTATAATATTCACATCTGAAGGTGCTTCCTTATACATCCAACCTCGTAATTCATAGTTTGCACTGACCCTTTCCATTTTGGAGGTCAGATTACAAATGGGTTTGGATGGAAGAATGTCTTGCTATTTATTCAGCCTCTCAACTAAATCTAGGTCCAACCCAAGCTGTTAGGGCTTAAATTGACCATTTAAGTTTCTGGTTGAATTCCGAACAACATTTCAACCCGACTATTGATTGGTTTCTTTATTCAGCCTACACATGCTACCAATAGTGGTCAACCCAACCCAACCAAATGTTACCCCAACTCTAAGGCTCACAGCTATGAGAAATTCACAAGGTTCCTGAGTTGAGGCCACTTATTCAATAGTCAAAAGAAGAAAACAAAATAAATTTCTCCTCATATTTCACTCTAATTCGCGTTAGGCCTACCGTCAAATTGATTATGCATATCAATTTGACTGTGGGTCAGTTCTCTTGTTGGATTAAAATTAGCTAGGTCCCTTGCAAAATATGAAAATTCATTTAACCATGGTCCTGTAAGAACAAGTCCTTACCGTCGTGGAAAGGACTCTAGGAACCATTGGATGAATGAAAATAAAGTGCTTGATGGTCATTTCAAGTGGGAGAGGGTTGAGAATGGCTCCTTATCGGTTCTCACCTGACTTTTCAGGTTCGAACCCTGGTTACATCGACTCTATTCACATATAAGGGTTCCCTTTCCACTTGTGTGGATTGTCTTCCCGTGTGTGCGGGACCATTGCAAATTGTTTGCTTAGATTATTGATAAGTGGGCCTTCCCAGGAGCCTGACTATTTCCCCTGAGTCGGGTCCATTGAGGATCCGTAGCTAACCCGCTCCATCTCTCCCAATTTTACCAAACATTTTCACCCTCCTATCTTGTCGCCTACCCCACACCACCTTCCATCCTTTTCCTCTAACGGCTATATAATAACGTCTCTCTCGCTATTTAATCTCTTCCTCTCTCTTCCCTTCCCACCTAACTCACGCGTCGTCATTTTCTCAACTTCCATTTCCCAATCTCTCTATCTTAATTACCATCCATTGCCATACCCAACTCCAATCCAATCCATCCAATTAGCAGACTTGCAAATTACAATTCAAACCCAAACCATTAGTGCTTTTTTTTTTTTTTTTTTTCAATTCCTACCCGCTCTCTCCTTGCTTTCAGTTTTACCAAATTCTAAAAATAGCGGTTTTGTGCAAGCTAAATGTGCGGTTAACGCCTTAATTTTGGTTCTTACAGTTCTCTCCTCCTATTTTAAGGGCTACATGCAGGCACCCCAATTCATTTCTGCGTTAAAAGAGTATTTGCCTTTCTGTTTCTGGGTTTTTTCTAGATCATCGAAATCAAGCTTTCAGGACTAGATTGTATTGAAATCAATACCCCTTTTGTGGTTTTCCATCCAATCCTTGAAGGAGATGCCAGTACCATCTTATGGTCGAAGCCCCAGAGAGCAGAGGAAGAGAGAGGGCAGAAAGAACCTCAAGGGGTTGGTTAGAGATAACCTCCACGCCTGCATTGGTCTCTCTACATGCAACATCGATTCAAATGGATCGAAATTCGATTCGAAAACTGACCCTTCTTGCGGAAACTGCAGCAATGGTGATTTGTGGGTGACCCACGAAGGCAAGTGCATTAAAAGCAATGATTGGCCTGTGGATGTGGGAGATAGCAGAATCCAATCGGCAGCGCTGAGGAGGCAGCAATCAAGAATTTTGGATCGGTGGGCTACTAGGCAAGCACGGGAAATGATAACTACAATTGAGAGGCAGACCTGTGAGGCAGAGCTCCAGGCCTTATCGAGTGCGCACCCTGTTTCAACATTGGCCTCTACGTTTATGAGGGAGCCCTCCCCTGCCCGATCGGAATGCTCCATCGAGCTCCCCAATTTGCGGGCGTCATCGCTTGTGCAGATGTGGAGAGAGCTTGAGGCCGAAGCCATGAGCGTTGAAAACAGGACTAGTAGTGTGAATTCTCCAGGGAGTGCCACCTCAAATGCAGTTAGTAGCATTGTTGATAACGGTTCTTTCAATGAGGAGCATTCAGAATATGAATCAGATGACAGGAACGAATTGCCCGTGGCACCAGATGATTTATGCATGGACTGGGAATCTGATGCGGCAGCCCCACGGGTGTCTGGTTCTGGTGAAACTGAGAGGGGTAGAGTAAGTGATATGGTTAGGAGGCTGAATTCGGGGTACCGAACTACGAGTTCATTAACATCTTGTAGTGATGAGAATGAGAGGGAGCAGTTGACACCGAGCCCATTGGGTGTGCAAGGGCAGACAATGTTTGATCTAAGAGGAAGAAGTTCTGAATTCCACTCAAATGGGAATCGTCGGTTGATAAGAGGGCGGCAAGCAACGAGGGATCTGTTTATGCGAATTGGACGTGATAGGGAAAGAGAGCTTGCTAGACTGGTTGAGCGGCGCACGGTGTCATGCTTCCCTCATCGAAGCAGGATTCAGGTGAGCTTCTTTGTTTCTTCACTTTTGTTTTGTTTGTCATTCACTCTATATGTGCAGATTGGAATGGAATGTGGATAGATGTGCATATCATTAGGGACCCTTTTTGTTGGGGAATCTTGTGGCTTTTAGAATTGTACTCACCATTGCAGTGACAATAGGTAATTAGACACAAACAAAATGAAAATTCCCAATGACAATATTGCATTATCCCTCCTAAGTTTCATTTGATTATGAGTACTCACACTTGGAAAATAGGTCATTGGACTCAAAAGAAAATGAAAAAAAGGTTATTAGAGTCCACTTCTGTTTTTGGAGCTTCATTAATGGTGGGCTACACTTCCTCAAGAACTTCATTTTAGAGGAAATTGCTGTTGTCTTTAGTTTTGGTCTCTTCATGATATATATCTGTAATACATAGTAAATGTTTGTTATATTAAACCCTATGTAGTTTTTCTCATTTATGATTCTAGATTCATATTCGAATCACAATATTGAAACGCATTCACTTACCACTCCAATATTTCTTTTTGGAACCGTTTTCTCATAATCACCTGCAAAACTCTCTCATTCAGTGTAGCCTTCATACACCCAATTATAAATGACACTGCTTGATTTCATCAATCTCACCTGGGTATTCCTCAACCACGCTGATGCTTTTCCTTCCGCTCTTTCTATTAATACAAGTTTTGCTCTTTCAGCAAATCTCTTCGCTGTAGATATTATTCTAACAAATATCTTCATGAATGTTGATTTGATGAACATTTTGATAATTGTCGTATCTCTTACTGGTGGACTTTAATTGAATGTCTACTCCAGTTGTACTATGTTGAGTCCATATGCAAGCTGTTCTTGGACTGATATCGTAAGACATCATATTGTACATGGAGGGAAAAAAATGATGGTGTGATTTCAATCAATACCATACCAATTGGAATGAACAGCTATCACTTGTCAAATTCAAATTAATTTGTTTCCAGGAATTTTTACAATGAAATAAAAAAATGCCTCCAAAAACATAAAATTATCCAACAAAGATAATAAAATTTCTTGACTAGAGCCTCTAGCCAGTTTGAAGGTGCTTATTATTCTAGCAAACATGAAGTTCTCAGTTCGAGTCATGTTACCAATCATTAAAAGAAAGTCACTATGCAGTGCCCACAATGTGATCCATGTAGAGTCTTTTTAACATATCATGTACTGGTTTCCTCAACAATGATAGAACTTCAATTAAGCCTTAAATGCTTTCATCAAGGTTGAGGCCTTTTTTTCCTTAATATTAGACATTTGTCAATCAAACGTCAACAGCAATTCTGATGAAACATGAGCAATGTTTTGATACATCAGCCTCTTTGGAAAACACTAAGAATCTCTTTTGTTCTTTCATGGATGAATTTAAGAGCTTGACATCTCTTGTACAAATAAATAAATAGAAACTAGGAAAGAGAAGTAAAGGACCCCTACATTTCTCAATAGCCTACCCCATATAATATTAGTATGGTCCTTACATTTCTCAATAGCGTATATTTCTGAATAGTCTACCCCATATAGTATTAGTATGGTTCATAGATTTCTCAATAGCCTACACCACTCTGAGCATTTATTTATAGTATCTTTAAATGTTCCTTTTATTTGTTTATCCATTAACATCTCTCCTTTTCTTCTCTTCTTCCTCATTGAGATGTTTAGAATTGCTTATGGGACCATTTGAAAAAAAAAAAAAAAAGAATTGCTTATGGGATGTCATGTAAGGAATTGTAGGGAACTGTAACGTCCTCACGAAATTAATGCAACTCGCTGAGAGGAAATTTGACCATTTTAATGTATCAATACATTCTTAGTTTTTATGAGAAAAGTGATATTCTTATTTGCGACTATTATTGTTTGAATTTTATTAATGCACATCTATGGCATATGGATGTTTTGTATTCTCTTTTATCAATGCTTTGAGGGAGTCGATTTTGACTTTCTTTTGTGTGTTGGTTTGCTAATGAATTAGATTCAGACTTTCCATCTTTTGGTTACTATTTCAAAAATGAAATTCTTGCTTAATTATTGACTGAATTTTAAATTTGGAAATGGAATAAAACCTCTAACTTGTTAGAAAAGGCTTTTAAATTTGAATACGGTAGCTCCAGTTCAAACCCATCCACTTATGTTTTCCAAACAATGTTGTTTTCTTTGCAAGAAGATGAAAACATTCTTCAGAAAGTCCTGCTAAATACTGCTTTTTCATCATTTGATTGAAGTTGATTTGGGATGTTTTCTAGGCATTGCTAAGGTTCAGGCTCCTACAGTGTGAAGTGGCAATTCAAGAACGGCTGAACCCTACTTCAGCAGCATCTGAACTAGACGAATTACAACAAAGAACTTCTATCTCTCTCTTACGGTAGTATCTTATTTCGTGTTTAGTGTGAACATTGCTGCTAACTACATTCCTGCTGAATATTTCAAATTTGGCTCATGAACAATTGAGTGAATCAAATATTTCTAGTATACACTATCTTAGTAGTACTAGGAGTTTTTCTGGGAAAGAGCCTAGAAGTAGCTTGACTCTCTGTTTGGAAAATTAAGGGGGAAATCTGGTTTATTGTATCATGGTATAAATTTTTTAATGTTACAGGTTTCTTCCTTAAATATTTGGAAATCATATTTATGATTTCATGAGGAAAACTAGGTTTCCAAAGAACAAAAGAGTTCATCCACTCCAAAATAAGCTCCTGTTGAGCATGAATTTCACCAGCTGTAATGGCATGTTACAAGTAAGAGGTTTTGATCAGCATGGAAGAATCAAGTTTTCGGTGGAGTGAATGCCGCCATTATCATTTTTAGGGGGGAGGAGGCTGTGCAAGGGAGATTATACTTCCTGCATAAAGCAGACATCCTCTAACATGACTTCCTTTTCCCTTTCCTTTGAAAGCAAAAGAGAAAAAAAAACCCATGAATTCCCTGAGTTCATAATAGATATTTGATTCAAATGGTTTTGGTAAGGTTGTTAATACACTTACATTACTTTGTGATAATTTTCTGCTTCTAGATGTTGCACGGAATTTGATATAAATCTAAATATTTGAGTGGTAGAACGAAGAAATTTGTAGTGAACGGAAACATCAAAATAAAAAAAAAAAATTTGGAAGGGGAGTGTGCTGAAATTTTAGGGACTACATTTGCATAATCAACCATTTATAATTTCAATAAAAGAAACATTAATTCATAGAGAGTGATGAGACAATGTAGGAAACTAAATCTAGTCCATACTCTAATACAAACCCATTCAAATTCTGGTTCAACTTATTTAAATTCTAATTCAATACCAATTTATATATATTAACATATCTAATAGGGTAAGGGTTTGATTTCACCACAATTGTAAACCGACTGTTTTGGAGTTGGCTACTTGGAGTCAATGTACTACTGGATCTTGCTGCTGCTATCAACAAGTATTCTGTCATTCTATGAATGTGTACTCTCTCTCTCTCTCTCTCTCTCTCTCTCTCTCTCTCCAAGCTAAATTGATGATGTGCTGTCATGTTTGGTCAGAGAGAGATTTAGCCCTAGAAGCGAACCGGATAGTTGCTCTCCCCTCTTCTCCAATGGCTCAAGTAGGAGGCAGCTTCCAATAACTTTGCTAGATTCTGAACATTCAGGTGTGTCTGAGCAGCTGTCAAATGAAAATATTGATGATCAGGAGACCCCTACAGGAGAACATGATCAGGAAGGCTTGACACCCTTCTCATTGCCATCTACCAGTGGATATTGGCCAGAATCCTGTCAAAGACCAGACAATGTCTGGAATGAGAATAGGTTATCTGTCCATGACCATCTTTTGCAAGCAACCATGGCCACATCTTCGCATGGTGTAACAGAAGAAAGAGACTCAGACGCTTATCAGCATGTTGAAGCAGAATGTATTGATGTAAGACAGTCAACGGATGATTCTTGTCCACACAGACCAAGGGGTGGCCGCAGCGAAGCTATGCATCAGGTAGAACAAGCCTGCCAAAGTTCAGACTTTGCATGGCACAAGAGAAGGTTATCTATCCATGATATTGATTGGCACAGAACCATCAACGCTGTGACAATAGAATCGGGTGCTAACACTCAACAACATGTAGAAGTAGTAGCACACAGTGGAGGAAACTTGTCAGCAGAAGCTTCTGATCTACAAAGGGGTGGTAACAGTGAAGCTATTTGTCAGAATTGGCTTGAAAGTATTTCTAACAATGAAGACGGGCATGCTGTGACCGTAGAAGCGGACCCTGACACTCAACAACTTGAAGGAGAACAGCATACTGATGCAACCTGGTCTACTCATGATTCAAATCTTCAAAGAATAGGGAATGGCCATGACGAAGCTATGGATCAGGATTGGCCTGAATCTATTTCAAACAATGAGGAAGGGGGTGTTATCACAGCAGAACTAGAGCCCACCACTCGACAGCATGTTGGATTAGGGATCATACAGGGAGCAAGGGTTGTCCATGATGAAGCTATGTATCAAGATTGGCTTGAACGTATTTCAGACAATGAGGAAATGCTTGCGCTTCTTGCACGGTAAATAATTATCTCTTTCTCCTGAAATTTGCATTTCACTGTAACCTTTAATGCACCATTTTGATTCCTGATTGGGGGAATGAGGATAGTCAATGAAATGGACATGGAAATGGATTAACATGTGGGTGCGCTTCATCAAACACTCATTTTCGGGTCTATTTGAAAAATTTTTAATTCCTATTTGTATAATAATAAATGGGAGTTCTGCCCCACTTCATAATTCATATAGTACCCACCGTTGCTCCTTTTTATAAAACACCTCCAAATGAAATAACAAGATTTTTCTCATTTTCTAAAGTATTCTCTATCCATGCTTCATGGAACTACATGAATAGTTCAATATTTGTGCACTTGTTCCATCACAATAGAATTGTTGACAACTTATGTGGAAGTTTTTGTAATTATATGCTTTCACTAATTATCATAAACTTGTCCTTGAACAATAATTCTTTTTCATCTTCTCCTATTAATAAAATTTGATTCATTTCTTACCCAAAAAATAACAACATGAGTTTGAGTTTGAATAATGAATTACCTAAATTCTATTTGACTTGGTTGTCATGTATGGTGTGACATATCAAACTTGGTTCATCATCTTGCACATGTAATATCCAGGCATCTCAGTCTTATAGTCAATGAATGTACTTGAATAACTACCTAATTTAATGCATGCTTGCAATACTAGCAAACTTGGTATAATTACCAAGGTATTTATAATCAACATTGTGTTATATGAAAATTGATATCTTGCATATGTACAGGGCCTAATCTATTGACTAACTTAATATGTCTTAGTTAGAATAGATATAATACCAAATATGAACAGACTTCAATCCGTTTCTAACTTATTCTTTTGTTGTGTCCCCCTTTAGAAAGGTTGACTGTAGAGTGTGGGCCACAATTATATCTCACTCAACTTTAGTAGCTCAATTTGCGGCCACAAATTAGATGATTCGGTGAACAGCCCAGAAAATAATGAACTCATTCTAAGATTTCTTCTACGTGTGCCCTCTATATAGGGCTGTTATGTGAATGGTTTCAAACATTGAATTGTTGGCCTCACTTGTAAAATTGTAATTCAACCTGGTCCTAGTCTATGTACAGGGCCTAATCTATTGATTAACTTAATCTGTCTTAGTTAGAATAGATATAATACCAAATATGAACAGACTTCAATCCGTTTCAAACTTATTCTTTTGTTGTGTTCCCTTTAGAAAGGTTGACTGTAGAGTGTGGGCCACAATTATATCTCACTCAACTTTAGTAGCTCAATTTGCGGCCACAAATTAGATGATTCAGTGAACAGCCCAGAAAATAATGAACTCATTCTAAGATTTCTTCTCCATGTGCCCTCTATATAGGGCTGTTATTTAAATGGTTTGAAACATTAAATTGTTGGCCTCACTTGTAAAATTGTAATTCAAACTGGATGGGCGTTTTCTGTTCAAAGAGTCTCTTAAGAATTTACAAGGTGCCACGCATGTAAAATTTGTGACAGGATTACGCCCCTTTTTGGAAGTTTACAATCTGACGTGCAAATGGACATAGTTGTTCAAAGGAATCCTCTATTTATCAATTTATAGCTTAATTGCCTTCTTCAGATACTTTTAACTGTTCTCTCTCTCTCTCTATATATATATATACTCTCTCTCTCTCTATATATATATTTATAATAATATGCTAATATCATATACTATAAAGATGTACTGGGGAAACCAATAAAGGAATCAAATAACAATATTTTAACATGATCTTATAGGATTTTGTTTCTAATAATATTTAACAAAAACATGTCTAACTAGTAAGACAAAATAAAAGCAAAATACATATACCAACCAACACTAATTAGATTTTTTTTTTTTTTTAATGATACTAATAAACTTAGCTTGACAACAACCCTAATTTGTATGAGTAGTTAAATTTGGGAGGTAAGAGAAATATTTATTAAAAAAAAAAAAGGCTTTTCAGGGTCAGTTATACTCTGCCATAATATTTAACAAAAATATGTCTAACTAGTAGGACAAAATAAAAGCAAAATACATATACCAACCAACACTAATTTGATTTTTTTTTTCAAATGATACTAATAAACTTATCTTGACAACAACCCTAATTTGTATGAGTAGTTAAATTTGGGAGGTAAGAGAAATATTTCTTCTTAAAAAAAAAAGGGCTTTTTAGGTTCAGTTATACTCTGTGCCATGGTAAGTATATTCTGCAATTGTGTGTCTCCTATAACACTAATTAGATTTTTTTTTTTTTAATGATACTAATAAACTTAGCTTGACAACAACCCTCTCCGAGAAGTTACGTTTGGGAGGTAAGAGAAATATTTATTCTTCAAAAAGAAGGCTTTTCAGGGTCAGTTATACTCTGTGACATGGTAAGTATATTCTGCAATGTCTCCTATAATATAATCTTAATGTGTCCTTTTTCTTTTCTTTTTTTTGATGCAGAAGTGTTGTATCAACTACACTTGCAAGCGATTTCCGAACAAGGATGGACCGATTAATGTCATCCCATTTACAAATACAAGAAAATCAATTCTTCATGGAAGATAGCATTGCAAGGGAGGAAGAGAGCTCCCCCCAGCTACCATTACCTTCTCGATTTTCTGACCATCAAGACAGTCACAATGCCAACCTAGTTGCATCTCCATCAACTCAACTGCCATTACCATCTCAATTTTCTGACCACCATGACAGTTCACTGTGGAACTCATCATTTACATTCAACGAGGAACAAAACTCTCCCCAGCTACTAAATGTTGATGAGCACAGCAATGTCAATGAAGTTGCACTAGCATCAATTCAACTGCCCTTACCATCTCGTTTACTACACCAACAAGGCGGTCAGCTGCATAGCTCTCCCCAGCTACATCATGATGAAGCCAGCAATGTCCATCAAGTTGCATTGGCATCAATTCAAATGCCATTGCAATCACAACTTTTAGACCGCCAAAGTAGTAGTCCACAGCAGAACTCTTCTCATCCTTCAATGGTGAGCTTACATACATATTCTTTTTGAAATTTTCATTTGTTCATCTCAATAACCAATTTATATAAATCTTCAACTTTTATATATCCATGAAATAATGTTGGGTTGTAGGATACGGAGCTCATATATGACTTGAGAGAGAATATGTTGCGGCTGCATGAGGATATGTGTGAGTTGAGAAGATCGATAGAGAGTTGCATCAATATGCAGGTGACTTTGCAGCGTTCCATAAAACAGGAGGTCTCTGCAGCTTCCTCTAATTCAGGTGAGAGATAAACTCGTTGAAGTTTGACCTTTTTTTTGTGTTTTCAATGAGTTCAATAAAAAGTAATATCAAATAATATATTTCGCAATAAACATATTTCTCTTCTTTACAGTTTAATTTATCTACCTTTCTTTCTTTTGGATTGACTCCTTTTTCTTTTAGTTCATTTAGATTTAGAACAACATATTTGTCTTTTTTAAAGTTAATTTATCTACCTTTCTTTCTCTAGATCCTTCAGAACTTGATATTTCTCAAACAATATGTTCCTTTTCTTTATAGTATCTACCTTTCTTTCTTTCAGATTAACTCCTTTCTCTTTTTCTAGATTTAGAACAACATATTTGTCCTTTTTAGAGTTAATTTATCTACCTTTCTTTCTCTAGATCCTTCAGAACTTGATATTTCTCAAACAATATGTTCCTCTTCTTTATAGTTAACTTATCTACCTTTCTTCCTTTAGGATTAACTCCTTTCTCTTTTTCTAGATCCTTTAGGTGTTTATTCAGAACTTTGTATTTGTACTAAGAAAGGAATTTCCAAAAAAAACTAGAAAGAATCCCCATGCGTAGATCACTAGTGGAGCCAAATGGCATACCTAGTGGTGAATAGTGGTGACATAGGCTCACAGACTCTAAAGTAAACAAATAAAGTAATGGGAAAATTGTTTGTTTTGCTCATTTACTTTGATCATAGTAGTGTGTAGACTCTTCTTTTCCTCTCTTTTTTCCTACTACATATTGTCTATTAGTGCATATGCATGTGTCCATGTCAATGCATAGGCCTTATGAATCAAAGTTGAGCACTAAATTGTCTCAGGTGCTGTCACGACCCGGGCCCGAAATCCGGCAAACCCGAGCCATGATCAGCATACTTACTCCCATAAACCCCGAATTAACCGAAGTTAAAACGAGATCCACAAGGGATATCAATCTCAAGTACCTGTCAAATACAAAATCTTGCGGAAATAATATATATTTGACAATGTCAATACACAATTTACATGTATACAAAAGAACGTTCTTATACATGTATCATTTCCAAAATGTTAATTACATTCCCAAAATGAATTTATAAACAATCTCTCAAAATATTTTCCCAAAACATTTCAACGTCCATTTCGCACTCGGATACCAATTCAGATGGTATCCCGCCGGTTCCACTCTATCAGTCCTCCTGGAGGAACCGGAGCGGTCTCCTCCGCTGGCGCCGGGGGCGCTGCAACACCGGCAGGGGCAATCGAGTCTGTAATGCCATCAATAACACTAATGAACACGACGGTTCAACAATGTATAAACAATTCTTGCGATAATGTATTAACACATTCACATTGCATTAATAACAGTTTCAATGCTAGAGAAATCTAGACAATTCTACAATAACAATAAGAGATAATGACAGTCAATATACATGTACGAATTGGCAACTACCATAGCGTTCATTGCATTACATTTCATTCATTACCATCTTCCCTCAAAGGAATGATTATTTATTTACCATCTCCCCTCAAAGGGAGGATTCATCTTCCAATGGAAGGCATCAATCAATATCCAAAGATACGATCGGAATTTGGTGGGACTTACTAGTGTCCGGGCCAGGGACAACTAGCATCATTACAGAGCTCCGGAACACCCCAATATCCATCTGCTGCAGCAGGATTAGTCATTCATCATTCATTGAACTCATTTAGAACTCTAATACAATAGCTAGGTAGTGCCAGACTCACAGTCAGTATCCTCTAGTAAGAAATCCATTTATGGATCCAATTCAATTCGATTCAGTGATTCCTTTCATAACAAAGGAAGGAATAACAATAATATCAATCTCGTTAGATTGAATTACAATGACACAATTAGAGCATTATTAACCACGCATGACTTTACTCAATCCTATCTCAATCCTAATCAACCATTCGGGTGTAACCATTGGTTTCCAAATGCACGTGTTATTCACGATGGACATCACATTTGTATTTTTAATATGTGCATAACTAGTCCCCGTAATTATCACCCATGGAGCTTAGGCAATTATCGATTATGGTTCATTCAAGGAACCCTTTTCAAACACCATTAATTCTCAATAGCTTAACCTCACCCAAGATTAGTCTTAAAACTAATCGGTGAAGCGTTTTAACTTACGAGATATACCTCAAATTCTCGTAAAAATCTGAAATCCGAAATTCACCGGACTCAAATTTTCTCACAGTTAATGTCCTAACAGTATCCTGGCGGTTAGCCGCGGTCCAGTTGGCGGTTAGCCGCAGTTTAGTTGGCGGCTAGCCGAACCGAGTTCGGTTAGCTTTCCAGAAGCTATGCAAATCCTGACTCTACTTCGGTCAGCTTGGCGGTTACCTGGCGGCTAGCTGAAATTTCAATCTCGGCTAACCGCGATACGGCGGTCAGCTCACGGTCAGTTTTCCAGAGGCTGACCATTTTATGAATTTATGGCGGTTAGCATGGTGGTTAGCCTTGCGGCTAGCCGCCAGCACCCAGAAACTCAATTTTCCGAGTTTCAGAACTTCTGATCTTTCTTCCTTCTTATACTCTCATTTCTCCAATCCATTTCCACAACCTGTAAAGAGCATTGGAACCTCCTGTTCCCTCCTCATACAACATTCATTCACAATTACTTACTATTAATCATTCATTAACTACATCATCAAATCCATAATAATCTCAAAAACTCAATGTAAAATGCACAAAATGCATAGAAACTCTATGAACAATCATAATGGTTAACATTAATCACAAGAGATGCTTAATCATAAAAACAAACAAATGAACTCCCATGAGTCATTTGTGCTAGAAATCACTACAATACCATCAATGAAACTTGGAAATCACAAGGGAGATCCAATACTTACTTGTAGCTCAAAGGGAAAGGGTTCTTGAGGTTTCTCTCAAGCTCCACTCTTCAACAATGGAGATTTGCTTGGGGAAGAAGATGAAGTTGAAGCCTCTCACTCCAAAGACCACTTCAATCACTCATAAATCTCACTAACAAAGAAGAGGAATGGAAGAGAAAAGAAGAAAATGGAGAGCCTAGGGTTTTGTTGCTTGGAATGAAATGAGAAATGAACCCATTGCATCCATTTGATTCTAATATAAGAGGTTTTACATCAAAACCCTCTCTCATTTCATCTATTTTCATTTTGAGTCAAATGAGGCTCCACTTGGCCCATTTGAGGTCAAATGGAATAGTGTTTATTATGAAAGTTAACGTACTCTTCGAGATACACACGTGGGTATCAAGAATTCCCATATTCGACGAAATACGCGAAAACCTGTATTTACGAAAAAGTCCTTAGCTTACCTTGTTTGAGTCTAAACTCACTTTAATCAATTCAATTTCACTTCATTATGCTTAATGCATCAATTGAGACTAGTTTGTCTCTCTTTGGTCATTAACCTTGATTAACCAAATTATCCATGCTTAATTAACATTAATCTCGATTAATTAGCCTTAATCATGATTAGTTTGGGTCGGGGTGTAACAGGTGCTCCTCCCGGTTCATATTTATCACTCAACTAACTGTTGTTAATCTATTACGTGAAAACCATTCAAGTTTTCTAATATCTTTCCTTGGATGATATTCTCTATTATAGATTCCATACTCTGTTTCTTCCTTATTTGCTTAAGTTTCATTACTAAACCCGATTTGTAATTTTGTAACACCCCAATCCCACATTGGATGTGTGAGGCGCCTGGATCCTGGCTATAAGTCCGGACCCCCGCCTATTGCAACAACGAGGCCTTTTGGGGACGCCTACGGGGTCAGCCCCAGAAACAAAACCGTGCGGGCCAAAGGCCAAAAGCGGACAATATCAGTGCTGGTAGGACGGGTCTATGACAAAATGGTATCAGAGCCGTCCTAACCCCCAATCCTACATCAGATGTGTGAGGCGCCTGAATCCTGGCTATAAGTCCGAACCCCAGCTTATTGCAGCAATGAGGCCTTTTGGGGACGCCTGCGGGTCAACCCCAGAAACAAAACCGTGCGGGCCAAAAGCACAAAGCGGACAATATCGGTGCTGGTGGGACGGTTCTGTGACAAATTTGTTTACATGTGTTTCTATTTTCCTGTCTTCATTTTGTACTCCAATTGATGATGATAGTTATTGATCTAGAATCCTAACTGCACAAAATATTTTATCTAAATAAAGCATTGCTTTGTTTTAGCAGCTGAATCAGATAAGAGATCAAAATCTTCTGAGTGGGCTTTGACAAGGAAAGGAAATTGTTGTATCTGCTGCGAAATGCAAATTGACTCGCTTCTATACAGGTAATTAACTTAATTAGCATGACACATTTGCAGTTTATCTATTGGCCTTCTTTCTCTTATTTCCTTAATCCCATCTTATGGCCACATGAATATATAAAATGTGCATTAATGCTACTATGACACTAGGTGCTGATTTTTTCTGTATGTCACTGAGGTTATTTTCTGGTAATGAAATTCAACATTGCTTTTCAGGTGTGGGCACATGTGTACTTGTTACAAGTGTGCGTATGAGTTGCAGTGGAGTAGTGGAATATGTCCGATCTGTCGAGCTCCCATTGTAGATGTTGTGCGCGCGTACTCTGATACCTAACAAAGTGCTTTCTAGAGATAAATAACAACTCTATTCATTTCTCCAACACTTGATAATTCACACTTGAATTTGAGTTGCATCTTCATTGCGAGTTTCAACAAAACCAAATTTGGAATATCCATGACTTCGTTTGTATCGGGTATATAATGAGACCACATCATCACCTATCAGATAGAAACAAAAGAAGGGAGAGAAGAGTGTATATTCCATAAATTGGATCTGAAAATCTGGTTGGAGCATTGTTTCACTGATCAGAAACAAAGAGGACGAAGGGAGAGAAGAGATTACATTCGGTAAGTGGCACTCAAAATCTGGTTGAAGCCTACTTTCTACAAAAACCATACGTCAACTCTAAGTTGAGGACGTGAGTCCGTTTGTGTACATATAAGAGACTAACAGTGACAATACATACTCTGTATTTGTATTTTGAGAGGCCAAATGATCTACATTTCATTATTATCCCTGATTCCCTTTTCTTTTACACTGTCATCAATGGATATATTGTGCAGACTGCAACATTAGTAAGAGTGAAGTTTCATATGTTGTTGGCACAGGGTTTGCATAGACAATGAATTTGCTACCCCAAGGAAGTTGGTTGGCTTATTTACTCCACTGCATTTTTAACGGCATGTTTGTTTGTATTATAATACATAGGAATAGAATACATAGATCTCATATCATAAGTAGTTAAAAATGAAGATCAAATTTGAATTTTAAAAGCCAAGCATCAAGTAACTTTCTTTTAGAGAAATAAAATCAAAAGAAGATGTGAAATGAATATACCATCCATCACCTTGGTAGTTCATTTCTGCTTTCTTTTGATTTTATTTCCCGAAAAAGAAAGATTATTTTGATGCTCAATTTTAAAATTCACATTTGACCTATGGTTTGAATCATGTCTGCCCCCGGACTTAATTAGACACTAAACCAGGTCTCGGGGTTTGAGATTCAGGGGCCAATTAAAATCTTTCTGATAAATATACAACTATGGACCCCAATTATGGTCGCAAAGGATCAAAGTCCACGGGGCGGATAGTGCGTTTCCATAAATCTCACATTAACCTGTGGAAGCATCTGTCACAATTTAACAGACTAGAATTGATAAAGCATCATTAAATAAATAAGCCATAGTTTTTCATTTCTATATTCAAATTTTAACAAAACAAACCAATGTTTAATCACAATGGCCATCCCAAAACCCTAGGGCATATAACAAAAAAATATATAAACGGGCATAATTAATAAATATAAAGAATTAAAATGCTCCCCAAGATGGCCCTCCAATGTGAAACGCTCATGTTCCGCCGGGCATGACTAAGTAAGTACACTCTAGGTCCTTAGTCATGACCCACAATTGGTACAAATACAATGCCATCACAAACATGCTTAAAACATTTAAAGAATACCCAAATGTAAACAACGACGTATGATTGACTGTCATTTATGAAGGTAATAGACATCCTAAGTCAAAGGAGTCAAGGAGTCATTACAAGTCACTCGTAAGTCATTGACTGTCATTTATGTATGGGATGCAGTGCCGTTCAATCCTACGCTCTCCCCAAAGCCTTGATGTCCGTAGGATAAGTTTTTGGTGTTTGTGAAGCCAGGGATGTCAAATGTGCCGGCAGGCTCGGCACGCCCTGCTCCAGCCCGCCAGTCAACGGCTCGTGGCTCGGTCCGGCTTGGTCAATGGCACTGCCCACAAGGCACGGCCCCTGGTCGAGGAGGCTGGCCCATTGGCCAGTTTGGCCCAGGCTCGGCCAACGTCCACTTTCCTTTTTTTTTTTTTTTTTTGAAAAAAAATCCATTTAACCCCCCCCCCCCCCCCCAACAGTCATAAAACGGTCATGTAAGGGGTATTTTGTGTCATTTTTCATTTTACAAAGTCTATAAATACCATAACCCTCTCATTCTCATTCCTCACTAATTTACACAACTCTCTCATTCTCTTTATACATTCTCAGATTCTCTACCTCTCTCAAAGCATTCAACTCTTTCACTCTCTCTAAAAAGTTTTTGGAGGGCCAAAGATCAAGTCATCAAGAGACAAGATTAAAGGGGCCTTCAAAGATTTAGAGGTATTTATATTATTTAAATTTGAGATTCCATATATATATGTTTATATTATATTATATTAACTCTCATTTTCTCCCCTTTCTTATATTAATTATAACAAAAGAAGGCTACTGGCCTATTACTATTATTTATAAATTATATTTTTTGAAATATGGCCAGAAGATTTCCCACAGAATCTTCTTCCGTTAATTTAGAGGTAGAAGAAAATTTTATTGAGTTACAAGATGAAGTAGGTGATTTACCAGCCCCCTTACCTCAGAGTTTTCGTAAACCAACCAAGAGGAATAGAACTTCACCAGTTTGGGATATATTTACAAGGTTTGAAGTTATTGAAAATGGAAAGAAAGTTGAAAAAGAAAAATGCAAATTTTGTAGTAAGATTTATGGTGCAACGTCAAAATTGTTAGATTGTATGGACTCAATCCATCAGATGATGTAATAAATTGATTAATTTCTTTATTTATTAATAATATCATGCTTTCCTTTCATGAGACGAATGGTATTTTATTACTTAATGCACATGACCAATACATATGACATAATGGTTCATGAGTTGAATCAGGTCCCATTAGTATATTAGATGTGATATATGTGTATGAATGAGATCCATACACGGGAGACATGTATCATAAATCTTATACTTAAATATCTTCACAACCGGTGATGAGACTGAGCATCTCATCTGATAAGATTGCAGCACTTTGATCACTATGAGATAGTGTGATTTGTCTCAATCATCAGAATGTAAGAATCTAGATCATGGCGCTGGTACATTGGATGTATTGAAGGACCATGAAAAGCACCTTATGGAATACTGTATCGAGTTTAAGGTTTGCTCTTATAATTTCCTAGCAATAAGCTCTCAATCCTGAGAGATTGATGAACTCAATTTTCTATCTATTCATTTGCTTTGAGTCACTAATGAGTGAGGCCAACTGTAGGTCAACACCTCGCTGTCTTGGGTAGGTGGTAGTAGGATTGTGGGAACATTCAATGGTCAAGATGAAATCTATCTATATTATCCATTTATGCCAATTAATGGATTTGTCATTAGTAAGTGCGCACCCATCTCAATTAAGAGTTAATTGGATGGTACTGATGATCATTGTGATTAATTGAGGCTCAAGGATAATAAGATGTGGATTTAAATTGGTGGGACAGTTTTAGTCCAATTAATCCATAGATATTGATAGAGGGGGCCTACTTGTGGTAATCGGGAAGCTTAGGGTCTTCATTGTAATTTATTCCTAAGACTGGAGTGTAATTGCATTTATATAGTAGTGTTATTTGCAATTAACTGTGGGGCCGGATTGCACATGAGATGTGGGGTCGCGGTGTCCCAGTTGGAGCCAGCTTTTTATGGAATCGCTAGTGGTCCCCATGCTAGCCCTAGTTATTGGAAATATACTAATCCTATTTGAACTCTAAGATGAAGGAATTAGAAAGTTATTATTTCTATTTGAAGTGAAACTTCTAATAGTAGTAATAGTAGGGTTACTAATTGTTGTGGAAGTGAGACTTCTATAGCAATTAGAAATGAGAAAGTTGCTGATTATTATGGAAGTAGGACTTCTAGTTAATTAGTAATAAGAGGAGTTGCTTAAAAGCTATAAAAAGGAGAGCAAGGGGCTGGGACGTTCACTCTCTCTCTTGGAATTCACGCCCAGCCCCCTTTTGTGTAAGAGTTGCACATCTCTCATACTCTTGTAGTTCTCTTCTAGTTCCTTGAGTTTCTTGAATGGTTTTCTCTTGAAGTTTCCACCAGTCTTCTAGAGAAAAGAAATCTGATACGGGTCATAGCATGGAAGACTAAGAGGTCTTGGAGATCCGAAGTTGCTTACAAAGAAAGAGTTTCTTCAACTAGCAAGTCTTTTTCTCCATTGAAGCACTACTGGGCTTCAAAGGTATAATCTGTTTCTACCGGGTTCAGATTATTTTGGTTGCTGAGTTGTTGCTGTTCTTCTATCTTCTAAATAGAATATACTGCTATACATGATTGATGAGACAAAGGAATTGCATCCTGGATATGATTGGTGGCCTTATGGGCACTTGATCCCTGAGTTAAGTGGGTCAAAAGTTTTTAAAATCCGTCCACAAGGCCCAATTATTTCCAACAATTGGTATCAGAGCCTTACCTCATCTTTAATCATGTTAGATCAGCGATCTAGATCTAATATTTGCGTGAGATGTGAAGAGGATGGACCTAGGGCTTTGTAAGGATCAAATTTGATGTTTGTATGCCTTTTGTATCTGGTATGCATGTTGTAGAAGGGGCTGGTTCGGACAAGAAGAGGAACTTTCTACAGGTTTTCGAGCAGGTAGCTCGAGCGGACCTCCATTCGCTCGAGCGAACAAGGTTTTGGAACAGTCCGATTGAGCGGATCCAAGTCTGCTCGAGCGAACACAATGCTGGATTTTGGTCCGGGGGCACTGCGCATGTTCCGGGGGACACCCCCGGACCCCCTTTGCGAAGCGCATGTTATATAGAAGTGGCATCTTGATTTTGTGAGTTGTATGAGATACTAACTTGTAGGTGATAATGTCATCTCCATATGACCCATAACTCTTACTTTCTTTTATATGGTTATTGGTTTATTTGTAGCTAAGTGTAAAGGGCATCATGGTTTTCTTGGTTTCCCGTGAAAGGGCAAGGCATAGTGAATTTCCCTATAACCCTTTTATTTTCATGTTAAGATTACCATATAAGTCTCATCCTTGAGGCATAGGAATTTATGTAATTTTCAACAATTTGTAAATTCTGGTGATGTCCGAGATGAAGAAGGAAACTAAAGTTGGACTCATAATCAAAGAGTTTGAAGATTACCAAAAGAGTTTTGGAGATACCCAAAGAGTTTGAGAAATCCCAAAGTTTTGGAAAGTCTAAAAGTCCAAGAAGTCTATTCCGCTTGGGCCATATGGAGGAGATGACAAGTTTCCAATTTTAGCACTTTCTATTTATGGATGGTTGATTGTTTTAGAATGTTTTCAAATTTGATCCAAAAATAGCAATTTCCAAAATTGGTCAAATTAAATTAATTTTTGGAAAGAGTTCTAATTAGAGTTGGTGGACCCATGAGATGGATCCATTGGTAACACTAATTTAAGAAACTGGACTTTCCATAAAATAACTTGACTTGGAACCGATCATCGGTCATATAATGAGATGATTTGATGTCTATATTTGTGGGCCCATATACCTATGAGGAAATCCTCAATTCTAAAATATTAAGTGGGAGCAGGGCATTTATATTTAGAAATCCCCATAGTTTTCGACCATAGGTCCATTGTAAGGAAAGTATTAGCCTCGTGCCATCTTGAGAATGACCGTTCCCCACGGAGGGCTTATATTTGTCTGGTTACTAGATATGGATCTCCTATGGATAGTGTTGGTGAGACGGGGCGGGGGCCCACTCCCTAAGGAGGAGATGCCAGCAACGGTTGTCATGCAATAGTAGTTGGTGGGTCGCACTTAACTAAAATAATGATGTAGTATCCCCAAGGATTTGCCTCATGTATTTTAGAAACCGAAGCCAATCGGGAGTCATACATTATTTGGTATGAGATACCTAGATAATAATGAATGATGGGGATCATGGATATTTAGTCTTAATCATACTTTTGACCAACTTTAATCCGCACCAATCTAGGTAGTATTTGCACTCCCCAAGGAGGCATATCCCGGGGATTGGGATTCCGATGTATTCTGAATTTTGTGGTTATGAGGATTCCCACATAAATTTGGAGGAATATTAAACCCTAATGTCATTTAAATTCATTAATTGAATGTATGGTTATGTGCTACAGTATTTCAAGCATGAATGCAAATACTTTCAATCCACTTGTGACCATCCTCAACCAGAATAAGTTGGTGGGATCCAATTATGTAAACTGCAAACAAAAGCTGGACATTGTCCTGACTACTTCAGGATATAAATATGTCCTTACCAAACCCACCCCCCCTGCCCTGATGAGCCTGGCCTGGATGCATCGAAAGATGAAAATGAACTTTACACTAAATGGGCCAAAGATGATGAGATTGCCATATATTACATTTAGGCATCCATGTCTAGTGTTTTGCAATACCAACATCAATCCTATAAGACTGCATACGATATTATATCAAACTTAGAGGAGATGTTTGCGGAACAGGGCAGGCCTGCTAGGCAGGCAGCTATGAGGGTGTTTATTAGCACCAAGATGGCTGAAGATACATCGGTACAAAAACACATGTTGAATATGATGGACTCATAAAATGATTTAGATGTACTGGGGGCTGCGATTAATGAAAAATCGCAGATCGACATAATCCTTGAGTCACTGCTAGAGTCATTCATCAATTTTAAGTTTAATTATAATATGAATAAGATGAATCTGACTCTGACTGAGCTGTCTGGCCAACTGGTAGTGACTGAAGGATTATGAAGAAGAAGCCAACTGCCCTAGTGACAGAAAAGTCAGATGCGAAGTCCAAGCCGAAAGGCAAAGGGCGGAAAGGCAAAAAGAAATCAGTTTCGAAGGGTCCTAAGGTGGAGAATGGAGGCTAAGGGTTCAGGGACAAAAGGAAAGGGTTTCCATTGTGGTAAGACAAGACATTGGAAAAAGAATTGTCCAGAATATCTGTCTAAGAAGAAGACTTCAGGTATGATTGAGTCACTTATTTCTGAAGTTAGTTTTGCAACTGGTACTTCAAAATCTTAGTGTATGGACTCCGGGGCAACTAATCACATATGTAATACGTTGCAGGGGTTCAGGAAAACTAGGAGGCTTAGTGACGGAGAAATCATTGTCAACCTAGGATCTGACGTTAAGGTGGAGGCTGTTTCAGTGGGAGTCATTACTTTATTGTTTCTTAAATAATAAATTGGTTTTGTCAGATACATTATATGTACCGTCTTTACGGCGGAATTTAATTTCAGTTTCTACTTTGGTGAATAAAAGTTATTCCATTACTTTTGGTATTGAAGTTGTCATAAAGAGGAATTGTACTTTTGTATGTTCTGGCAAGGTAACCAATGGGCTTTATTTGTTAACTCCCACGATGTATGAGATACATGATACTGAAACAAATAATAGACCATCATTAAAGATGAAGTCAACTTCATCTAATCCAACAAAACTTTGGCACTTGAGGCTAGGTCATATAAACCTAAATAGAATTGGCAGGCTAGTGAAAGATGGTATCTTGCCTTCATTGGTGATAGAACCAATGCCTGTCTGCGAGTCCTATTTGGAAGGCAAAATGACCAAGAGACCCTTTTCATCTAAGGGCAATGGGGCCAAAGATTTATTGGAATTAGTGCATACTAATGTGTGTGGACTCATTAATGTCAGGGCTAGAAGAGGATATGAGTAGTTCATCACTTGCACAGATGATCACTCAAGATATGGATATATATACCTTATGCACTGCAAGTCCGAGGCTTTTGAAAAGTTTAAAGAGTTTCGAGCGGAAGCGGAAAAGCAATTAGGTGAAAGTATCAGGACTCTTCGATCAGATCGAGGAGGGGAATATCTCTCTGCTGATTTTATGGGATACTTATCAGAGAATGAGATTCTATCCCAGTTGTCTGCTCCTGGTATGCCTCAACAGAATGGAGTAGTAGAGAGAAGGAACCAGACTCTTTTAGATATGATCAAGTCTATGTTGAGTTTCTCGGGATTACCTATATCCTTTTGGAGATATGCCTTAGATACTGCGATGTACAAACTAAACCTCGTACCATCTAAGTCTGTACCTAAGACTCCCCGGGAGTTGTGGCTCGGGCAAAAGCCTAGTCTGCAGCAATTGCACATTTGGGGTTGTCCGGCACACGTGCTGAAGGTTAAGATGGATATGTTGGAATCGAAGTCGGAAGTATGCACGTTTGTAGGATATTCTAAGGGACCTAAAGGTTGGTTATTCTATAATCCTAGAGAGTAGAAAGTGCTGGTGAGTACCAATGCGGTTTTTCTGGAGGAAGATTATATGATGAACCGGAAATCTTTAGAAAAGGTGATCTTGGAAGAAATTCAAGAGTAATCAATTCTAAATCCAAGTGAGACCGAACTTGTGGAAGAACCACCTTTATCAGACCCAGTATTACACTAGTGCCTCGTTGTAGTGGAAGGATTGTCAGACCTCCTGACAGGTTCTCGTTCTTGGGAGAGTCTTACAAGGCAGTCCCGGAAGAACCGGAACAAGATCTTTGTAACTATCATGAAGCAATTAATGACATAGATTCGGGACGTTGACAAGATGCTATGAAAGCTGAGATGGAGTTTATGTACTCTAATCAGGTCTGCAGACTTGTGGACTTGCCTGCCAATATTAAACCTATTGGGTGCAAGTGGGTCTACTAGAGAAAAAGAGGACCAAACAGTAGAGTAGAGACCTTTAAGGCCAGGCTTGTTGCGAAAGGATATACTTAGAAAGAGGGTATCGATTATGAGGAAACTTTTTCGCCGGTAGCCATGCTCAAGTCCATCAAGATACTCTTATCCATTACGGCTCATCTCGATTATGAGATTTAGCAAATGGATGTCAAGACGGTGTTTCTTAACGACCATCTTGAGGAAGACATCTATATGGTGCAGCCAGACGGTTTTGTAGCTAAAAACCAAAAGCAAAAAGTTTGCAAGCTGCAGAAGTCCATTTATGGATTAAAACAGGCATCCCGAAGCTGGAACATCTGTTTTGACCAAGCAATCAAGTCATTTGGTTTTTGTCAAAATCCGGATGAGTCATGTGTGTACATGAAAAATGAAGGTGACAGGGTAGTTTTTCTGGTATTATATGTAGACGACATCCTTCTCCTCGGGAAAGACATAGGAATGTTGTCCACAGTAAAAGTTTGGTTGGCCAAGACTTTTGATATGAAGGACTTGGGAGAAGCTAGCTACTCTTGGGATTTGTGTATGCCCTAAAGCCCACTGACAGCACTCACATCTCTGTTACTGGATATTTACTGGTTATTTATTAGAATTATTCTTCTCTCTTACTGCATGTATATATGTATGTTTGTGTAAGGCCCATTGTTTCTAGTAAATGACTTCGGTGTGTAGTGGCTACACACAGACAGGTATGAGTTATGGACACTTGAAACAATAAACTGGTTCATAACTGAGAGATGGAGTTGGGCACTTCATATTGGTATAAGTTATAGTGAGATACTCTCCTGCATTCAGGGTGACTTACCTTAGTCACGGGAGGCTTTTCTGGATTTATCTCATTAGTGCATGTGTCATGCATTGAACAGGACCATTGTAGGTGTGATCTCTAAAATAGTATTATCTCTGAGAGAGATCAAGTCACCTTATGCTATTGAGTGACCAGTGCTCTTAATCTTGAGCATATGTGGATGAACTGACGAAGTCGAGTTCTTGTGCTTTAATTCACTATGGGTGAGATCCTGTTCATGGGTCGACAGCTCTGTGTTTTGGGTACTCGGGCTTGATTAGTTAGGACGTGCAGATGCAACAAAGAATCTATGCCATCTTGTGATGGAGTGATCGTCCTCTTAGAATTATCCAATTAATCATCAAAATCTAAGATCTTAGTATATGGATATTCCATATGGATATTGAACTTGTGGGTCGCTCCCTGGACCAAGAGAATGATATCCGGATGATGATTAAGTCAAGGATATGAAGTTCTAAGGTTGAGATATAATCGAGAAGGTTAATAGTACATCGGATAACCTGACTTGATTATGGATGTTACATAGAGGGGCATTTCGGTCATTTCACCTAGTAGGTCGAAGACGAATGTCATTTCCTGACGAGCTTAATTCATATTTAATATTTGTCCCTGGAGTGCAACCATAACTCTTTAGTGGAATGAGTTAGGGTTAAAATGATCTTAATGTTGCTATGGGGCTAGCATGGACATTTTGGTCATTTTGAGAGCCAAGGGCAAATATGTCTTTTGGTCCCTTCTCTAGCCACTTTCCTATATTGGCATGGTTTCCTAATTTGATTAGATGATATGTGGTTGAATTATTTTTTGTGGAAAAATAATTTTGAGTTTAAATTCAAATAGGCTTTTGAAGGCATACATGAATTTAACTCTAGCTAAATTATTGACTTGTGGGCCATGGTGTATTTTTTCTATCTTGTGGGCCAGCCATAAAAGGGGGTCCCTTATGTGAGGTTTCCAATCTTTAGTAAGTATCTTTACTTGGAAGGTTGAACTCCTCATTGGGTAAGGATTCCTATAGTAAAAGTTTCCTAATTGTTTTAGAAACTAATATTAGAAGGTGTTGCACACCTAAGGTAGCTGGTTGCTAATTTTATGGGACGGTCCTCTTAGTTTCCTATTTCTAATTGGAAAGTACTTAGAGGGAAAGAGACCATCCATATTTATCTCCCTTTTGGACGTCCAAGGAGGTTGAGAGAAATAGATGAGTGAGGAAGAAAGGCCCTAGGCGTGCAACACCCTTTGGCTGTCCACAACTTGTTTCACGCCCATTGCTAGTTGTTTCTTTCTTCCTTGAAGAGAAAAAATCAGTCTGGGTTTTTTCCACAGATTATAGTTCAGAAAAACCTCTTAAGGATTCCATAGTTTGATCCCACAATCATAGCCAATTAGATTGGGTTGTGGAATACAGGAGAAGATCAAAAGAAAAAATACTGCAGAAAATTCCAGCAACACATATTGCTGATTACAGGTCAAGAATCAGTCCCTTGGAGCCTTGTTTTCAGAGATTTGAAGTCTTCATAATAGCAAGGTAATAGTCCTCTTTCATCTCCTTTTATTATACACTTGTTGATCATGATTTCATGGCGTTATTATGCGAATATTAAGGCTGATTTGCGTTGCCCAAAACAGATTTCTGCAATCTGTTTTGCTTATTAAAAAACAGCCATGGACGTTCCTATCAAGGGATTTCAGATCTATATTGCATAGACTTTCAGCTACATCCTAGGGATCAAACTCCATCGAGACAGAAAAAATAGGATGATTGGCTTATCTTAAGCTGCATATATAGATAAGGTACTAGTACGGTTTACTATGCAGGACTCCAAGAAGGGTATTACACCTTTCAGGCATGGAGTGCACCTTTCCAAAGACCAGTGTCCTAATGCACATGAGGAAAATGAGCAGATGAGGTCGATAACATATGCTTCGGCTGTTGGTAGCCTCATGTATGCTATGCTATGTACTAGACCAGATATCTGTCATGCAGTGGGCCTAGTCAGTAGATATCAGTCTAATCCAGGACCTGAACATTGGACTGCTGTAAAATCTATTCTCAAATACTTGAGAAGGACTAGAGATTACATGTTGATTTATAGCAGTGATGAGCTCTTTCCAGTCGGATACACAGATTCTGACTTCATGTCAGATAAGGATTCCAGGAAATCCACCTCTGGATATGTATGTATGCTTGGTGGCGGAGCAATCAGCTGGAGGGGTAAAAAACAGGAATGTACTGCTGATTCCACCTCAGAGGCTAAATATGTAGCGGCTTGTGAAGCGGCTAAGGAAGCAGTATGACTCAAGAGATTCCTTATGGAACTTGGGGTGGTACCTTTGGCACGACAGCCGCTCACAGTTTACTATGACAGCAGCGGGGCAGTCGCACAGTCCAAAGAGTCCAGAAGCCATAAAAGCCAAAAGCATGTACAAAGGAAGTATCATTTAGTCAAAGAGATTGTGCAAAGAGGTGATATAGCTATTACCAAGATAGGCTCTTCAGACAATCTGGCAGATCCCTTTACTAAGCCTTTGACTACTAAAGTCTTTGAGCATCATGTAGATGGGATGGGCATGAGATGCAACCCTGACTGGCATTGAGCCCAAGTGGGAGATTGTTAGATTGTATGAACTCAATCTATCAGATAATGTAATAAATTGATTAATTTCTTTATTTATTAATAATATCATGCTTTCTTTTCATGAGATAATAATATTTTATTACTTAATGCACATGACCAATACAAATAACATAATGGTTCATGAGTTGAATCGGGTTCCATTAGTATATTAGATGTGATATATGTGTATGAATGAGATCCACACACGGGAGATATGTGTTACAAATCTTATACTTAAATATTTTTACAACCGGTGATGAGACTGGGCATCTCATCTGATAAGGTTGCAGCACTTTGATCACTATGAGATAGTGCGATTTGTCTCGATCATCAGAATGTAAGATTCTGGATTACGGTGCTGGTACATTGGATGTATTGAAGGACCATGAGAAGCACCTTATGGAATTGTATATTGATGATGGACCCGATTCTTCCCTCTCTCCCGCTACCTCCGCCCTGAGTCTTTCGGGGTACGGCGGAGGGGAGGAGAAGAAAAGTAAAGGGTAACAACATCTTTCTTTTTTTTGTACGGGTATGCCAATTTCACTTTTCTACTTGGAATTTAGGAATGGTGATCCGAAGATCCACCTTCACAAGTAGAAAGGGGAAATGAAACTTTTTCTAGTTTCTATTGCACACATATTTTAAGAAATGAGACAAAGGTTTTTTTTTTGAATGCCGTGAAAGGCGATTTCATTTGTTTGCCGTAAAAGGCGATTTTGCCGTAAAAGGCGATTTTACAAATCATCTATTATGAAAGACAAGAATTGTGATTTTTGTCTCTAAAAGAAAAATAAAGTACAATAGAAATCAAGAAAAGGAATCTGACTTCTCATTCGATTATGGGGACACGTTCAGATCGACCGTCGCGAGTCATGTATGGGCTCCTCCATCGTCCATGCAGATGAGAACACGATGCTTAGATTCTTGGCTTGACTTTTTAACCTCAGATTTTTAAAAGACAAAGACCAAGAGAATGTCTTATATCCGATAAAAAGCTAAGTAAACGGGCTGAAAAGTCATGTTTTAGCCATATTGGTAGAAGAAGGGAGGTCCTTGGGGGGGTGGCCCCCCAAGGGTGCTTCAATCACCTTTTGGTGGTCTTTGCAGCAGAGTTGCAGGAGTTCTGGATTTTCTGGGCAATTCTCTGGATTTTTTTGTCTTCGTCGGGGGGAGAGCGAGAGCTAGATCCTTTCCCTTTGGAATGCCCTCCTATTTATAGGCCTTTGGTAGCCATTTAGGAGGGTTTATAAGCATTGAATGCATTAATACTCATAATGGGAGGAGTTACAAGTTTTTAAATTACTTGTTTTATAACTCCTTTTTCCTTGAATCTGATTGGCCGATGGAGAATAATGAGCCTTTAATTGCTTTTAATCCCCATCATGGGAGGAGTTTCATGGCTTTAATGCCATAAATCCTTTGACTTGTAACTCCCCTTTGCTTGCTTTTGATTGGGCCGTCCAAAATAATGAGTTAATGACCGCATTAACTTGTCATAAAACGGATCATTTAACCTCATTAATTGGTCGCCAAGTCGCTTGAAGAGTCGCGGGCCGCGCCGCGTCTTTTGGAATTCTTCTTGCGATGACCGCCGGTGGATCCACATGTTGTTTGATGTCGGATGGCGATGCAATTTCAGACATTGATTAATGTCAACGTGCCGGCAACATCTGTCCTGTCGATTTCACGATCGGGCGAGCAGAAAGTGTGCTTTCTTTGTCGGCCGGTTGGCGATTTCGAGGCATCTAATGATCATCCAATGATTTCGGCGGCGAATCCGTGATGTTGACGAAGATTGACGGATTTCATGCACGAAAAATTAGATTTTGGAAAAATCACAGGGGCCAATCAACTCGAAACGCGAAAAGGACCCGAAAAAAGGTCTTCCGGCGATTTTTTGGGTCGTCGGAATTCCATGGTCGCCGGCGACCATGCACCGGCGACCATGGGCCAAGGTCGCCGGCGACCATGGGCCAAGGTCGCCGGCGACCATGGGCCTTGGGCCCATTTTTTGGCCGCGTTTCGGTCGCCGTTTTTCGATCTTTTTTCATTCTTTTTTCTTCTGTGTTTTTTCTAACATTTCCCCTCATTTATTGGCCTGATTCTCTTGAAGAAAACCCGACGAGAGGCCACGCAAATCGGAGCACAAAGTTTCCTATTTTTCTGGAAAGCCGAAGACTTTGTTGTGCGGTATTGCTGATTTTTTGTCAAGCATTGAAACTAGGCCAAACGATGTCGGAATGACCTGAAATTTGACGTGGAGCTTCTTGAGCAGTAGATAGGACCAACCATAGGCTTTGGTTTGAGTTTTGAAGCCGTTCGGGGTCGCGCAAATGCTTGCCTTAATTTCGCCATGAGAGAAATGCCGAGCTTTGACTTGTGGTCAACCGATGTCCGATTGACCTGAAATTTGACAAGGAGCCTCCTGAGTAGTAAGTAAGACCAACCATGGGCTTTGGTTTGAGTTTTGAAGCCTTTTGGGGTCCCGCAAATGCTTGCCCTGATTTCACCTCGAGGGCAATGCCGAGCTTTGAAACTAGGCCAAATGATGTCCGTTTGACCTAAAACTTGACAGGGGACCTATTGGAGTCATTTTGAGATGATCCATTAGCTCCAATTTGGATGCCATGATTCCGGGGTGCTCCGCTGCCGGTAGGCCTGTTTTTGCTTCCTGAGAGTTGATGAAGGGTCAAACGTCGTCCGTTTGACTTGAAATTTGGCAGGGGGCCTTTTGGAGGTATTTTGAGACCATCCGTAGGCTCTGATCGAAGTTTTAAGTCTTCGACACTGTCGCTGCCGGGAGCTCCTGCCTGGCTGTCGGAAGAGCGAAGTTAGGCCAAATGATGTCGAAATGGCCCGAAACTTCATGTGTACCCTTCTTTTGGCTGCTTTGAAGGATCTTGTAGTTTTTGTTTGATTCTGACAAGATCTGGTGCTTGAAGTGGCGCCTTCCTATTTATGGCAGGATGTGGCTCCATGTAGCTTTTGGTGTTGAAGGGACATAGTGACATTTTTGGTGTCAACAAATGCCCCTCGAGGTACAACGGCGAGGTGTGCAGCTCTGGCAGTCGGTGTGCCTCGAAGAGAATTTGAAGGAGATCTTCTTGCTTGACCAAGAGTCTTGAGCGTTTTTCTTTTGATGGGGTTGCTTTTTGAGCTTCCGAGGGATTTCGCGGTAATGAGAGGGGTCATGTACCGTCTCAAGGCAAGGATTTTGAAATGACATTTGGATATGGGTTTTTGTTTTTGGGTTTTCCCTTTTAACCTTGTGAACCTAAAGGCTTTATGTGGCACATTAGGGGGTTAAGAAGGTTTTTTTGGTTTTTTGACCTTGTGACCTAACAGGCTGTATGTGGCGAGTTAGGGGGTCGGGATTTTGGTTTTCGGTTTCGGCCTTGTGACCTAACAAGCTGTATGTGGCAAGTTAGGGGACCATGGTTTGGTTTTTGGTCACTCTTTGGGACAATTTTAGGTCCATTGGAGTGGTTTGGTTTTTTGTGGAATGTCAATTTCAAGATTGTGGCTTGATTTGGTGCATGGGGTTGGATGGTTTGGATTTCTTTTGGAAGCCCATGAAGCTTGGAATTTTTTATATGGTCCAATCAACTCAAGAGAGGCATGGAACCATTTTTGTATGCTCTTGGTAAGAGAAATTTTGACTAAAAGCCACTTTTAGTGCCTAGGTGGTCAAACCTGGCTCATATGGGCTAACCCATGGGACCTTAAGCTTTTAAAAATGGCTTAGATCTCATGTGGTGTCATTTTGTAAAGAATATCTAAAAACATCCCTTTTGTGTAGAGAATATCTAAAAATATCCTTACTTGGAGAGAATCTCTCAAGTTTCCTTGATTTTGGGAGAGATTTTCTCAAAGTTTCTCTCTTTGGGAGAAAGTTTCTCAAATCCCCTTTCTTTTTTGAGAGAATTTCTCAAGAATCTCCTCTTTAGGAGAGAATATCTCAAATCTCATTTTCTTTTAGGAAGTTTGCTAATTTTTAGCACTTACCTCCTTGCTTTTCTCCTTCTTTCCTCTTTTGGTTTGCCTTTTCTATAAAAGCAATGGAGATGGGTTTTCTTTCTCTTGTTGCTTTCTTTTTGCAAAAGCATTCAAGAGTGCTCCAAGATAAAGAATTTCTCAAGGATCTTCAAGTTTCTTCTTCTTCTTCTCCATGGCTTCAAGTAGGTCTTCTTTTTCCAAGAAAAACCCCATGTAGATGTAGAAAAGTTTCCTTTTCTTTCTTTTTTTTCTTCTTTTCTTTTCTTTTCTTTTCTTTCTCTTTTTTTTTTTCACGTGTTTTCTTTTCCTCTTTTTTTTTTTCTGTGTGTTTTTTTTTTCCACGTGCTTTCTTTCTTTTTTTTTTGTGCACGTTCTGCTTTTTTTTTTTCTTTTTTTTTTTTATTTCTTCCCCTTTTTTTTTTCTTTTTTTTTTTTCGCCTCTTTTTTTTTTTGTGCTGTACGGACAGGTCCGTACGGACCTGGCAGTACAGCCACGTGGCCTGTGGGCCACGTCCCATGGGCCAGCCCCTTTTTTCTCTCTCTTTTTTTTTTTTGAAGAGGTTTTTTTTTTGTTCTCTTTTTTTTTTTTTTTTGCTCACCATGATATGAGGTTTATGCAATTCAAGATGATCATGCATTTTTTCTTCTCTTTTTTTTTTAAAAATGCATCAAGATAAAAGGCTAGAATTTCTAGGTCAAGTCAACATGGATTTTGACTTAGACAAAGTTTGATTGGTTTTGACCAAATTGGGCTGGAATTGGTCAAACTTTTGTCAAAGTTTTCCTAGCATCTAATGCATGATGGTTTTATGCATGATTTTTGGTAAATGGAATTGGGAGCATGATGATGCATACCTCGAATTTTCTTGCAAGTCTTGGGATTTTTGGAGCTTGCAGCAATGTTGAGCCCACTTCTCCAGTCTCGCAGAATTTCGAGGAGCTTTGCAAGTTTTGGAATTTTGAGCTCGCAGCAATGTTGAGCTCTTTTCTGATCTTGCGAAGATTTGAGAAGAAAGGCTTGATCTCGCAGCAATGTTTGAATTCAAGTCTTCTTCGATAACCCTTCATTGATTATGAGCTCGCAACAATGTTGAGCTCATCTTCAAGCTTCCTTTCTTTTCGGAGTGTCTCCTTTTTCTTCGAAATTGCCCCGGAACCATGCCAAAATTTCGCTAGGATTTTTTTTTAGCAAAATTCCGTCATTTGGTGCTTGATTTCTTCCTTTCTGACTTTTGCAGGTGGTTCCTCCAGAACAAACAAGGGTAAGGGCCTTGTTACTGATGCACCTCACCGATCTGCCAGATCTTCTAATGCGGCCGTTCAACAGGCGTGGGAAGAGGTTGACGGGAATCTCCGAAGAAAAACTCAAGAGCATGAGCGATGGCAACTTCTTTGGGAGGAATTCCCTCGTACTGAAGATGGATCGCGGTTTTCTGCCGCATTTTATGGCGGCATCTTGAAGAAGCGTGGCCTGGAAGCTTTGGAGGCTGAGGCCAAGAGTCTGCTCGAGGACCTTAGTCTTTGGTTGAAGACTATGATGGACTGAGCTCTTGACAAACTTTCTTCTTTCTTTTTTTGGTACCTCCATGTATAAACATTTTGGCACTCTATTCTTTTGTATCCCCTTGTTCTACTTAAATTCTTTTTGTTGAAAATAAGCAAAAGTTGAATGAGAATGTTTGTTTGAAAATCTTGATCAAAAGGTTATTATTTTGTGAAAATCTTTTGTCAAAAGTGTTGTTTTGGCATGAAAGCCAGATTTTGTGGCACAAAGCCTGGTTTTTGATGGCTTGAAAGTCGATAATTTTGAGGTGGCATGAAAGCCGATTTTGGTGGCGTGAAAACCAAATTTTGGTGGTGTGAAAGCCGATGTGGCATGGAAGCCGATTTTTGGTATGAGAGCCGATTTTTTTGTTTTTGGCATAAAAGCCGGATTTTGGCATGAGAGCCGAGTTTTTGTTTTTGGCGTAAAAGCCGGATTTTTGGCATGAGAGCCGAGTTTTTGTTTTTGGTGTAAAAGCCGGATTTTTGGCATGAGAGCCGAGTTTTTTGGCGTAAAAGCCGGATTTTTTGAAAACCAAGTTTTGTTTTGTTGGCATGAGAGCCAGATTTGTTTTGATTTTTGGCGTGAAAGCTGATTTTTGGCGTGGAAGCCGATTTTTTTGGCGTGAAAGCCGAGTTTTTGGCGTAAAAGCCAGGTTTTTGGTTTTCAAAAATGCAAGTATCGACTAAGAGTCGCCTCTCTGCTGAATGGTATTGCAAGTATCGATGGAATGTCGCCTCCTTGCTCATTCGGTTGCGAGTATCGATAGAATGTCGCTTTCTCGCGAAGTTGGGTGCAAGTATCGACTAAGAGTCGCTTCCCTGCTTTTTCTTCAAAAATTTTGTTTTGCGGGTATCGATGGAATGTCGCCTCCCCACGATTTTTGAAATTTGAGGTTTTTTCGAACCTTTGTTTTTCTTTTGAAATTTGGGTTGTGGATATCAACTGGAATGTTGCGTCTCCACGATTTTTGAAATTTTACAAGTATCAACGAGGTGTTGCTTCCTTGCGATTTTGAGGTTTTGGAAGTATCGAATGGGGTTCGCATCCTTCCAATGGGTTTTTGCGAGTATTGACTTGACACCGCTTTCCCGATTTTTGTTTTTAGACACGAGGGTCGTAAATTTTGACCTAAAACCATTTTTTGCGGTAAAGGGTAAGGCGGACAAGGGTGGAAATTCCTAAGTCCTGATTTTTGTTTTAAACCAAGAATTTTGGGTTCAAGGATCGAAAATTTTGGTTAAGTTTGGGAAGCGGCTCCTAAACTTAGATTTTTGGATTTTGATTTTCTTTTGAACAATGAAACGATGAAAGTAAGCATTGTTTTGAAAGTTCCAAAAGGAGTGGGTTTGACGAGCAAGTACCTAGAAATAGGCTTTGGCCTTGCAGGCGTCGTTCTGACCCAGTGGAGGAAGTCTTCAAGGGTAGTACCGCTTCAAGAACTTGCCGTTGATGGGCAGCATACATCTATCACCCTCCATGTTTAGAAGTGCATATGCGCCATTGGAGAAGACTTGGTCGATGACGAAGGGTCCTTCCCATTTTGGTTCAAATTTGCCTTTGGATTTGTGAGCGAAAACCATCGGCCTTTTTACCGCAAGAACCAAGTCACCCTTTTTGTGGGCGCGTTGCCTGACCTTTTTGTCGAAAGATCCAGCCATGCGTGCTTGGTAGAGCTCAATGCTTTGGAGTGCCTCGAGCCGTCTTTCATCGAGATTGTCCAGCTCTTGGAGTCTTAAATTGGCATTGCTTTCTTGCGTCATGTCATTTTGTAGAGATACCCTTAAGGAAGGAATTTGTACCTCTAAAGGGACAACAGCTTCGCATCCATAGACCAAGGAGAATGGCGTGCTATGGGTCGGTCCTCGAACGGTGGTTCGGTAGGCCCACAAAGCTTCGGATAGTTTGTCGCCCTAGTCCCTTTTATGGCTAGAGACCATTTTCTTGAGAATTTTGCAGAGTGTCTTGTTGAAGGCCTCTGCCAGTCCATTCGCCGCCGGATTGTACGGAGTTTAAGGACAACTTTGGATTTTGTATTTGTCGCAGAACCTGTAGAATTTGTGATCACGGAATTGTGGTCCGTTATCATGGACGAATCTTTTAGGTATGCCGAAGCGACAAATGATATTGGTGCGCAAGAACTGAAGGACTGATGAGGTCTTCATTTCATTGAGCGCAAAAGCTTCTGACCACTTGGAGAAATAATCCGTAGCGGCGAAGATGAAGCGATGACCTTTGCTTGACGGAGGGGGAAACAGGACCTACGATGTCCATACCCCAGGCTTCGAAAGGCCATAAAATTGCTGTAGGATGTAACCATTCTGGAGGCATGTGGACATAGTCTCTATGAACTTGGCATTGTTGGCAGCGTTTAGCAAATTGCATTGCGTCAGCTACCATGGTAGGCCAATAATAACCTAACCTTTTTATCTGATCGTAGAGCTTTGGACCAGCCTGATGAGCTCCACAAAGACCAGCATGCACCTCTTTGAGAGTTTCTTTAGCTTCTTGTTGTGATAAGCAGCGTAGAAGTACTCCATTGTAGGATTTTCTGTAGAGCATTTTTGAAGGAATGTCCAGATGAAAGTTTGGGGTTCGTCTTTGAACACTTACCCGTTCTTTTGGATCTTCAGGCAGGATTCCGAACATAATATAATCAATGAAAGGATCCCTCCAGTCGCCGATCGGAGGTCTGAGGATGGAGATCCGACTTCCAACCAGTTGGTGGCACTCAGCAACTGCTTGGTGTGTATTGAGGGGAGGGAGAATCCTTCTCTCACACACTGTAACTTGCATCTGTTCTCCTTCTTGGACCGCCATAGAGGCGGCGAGTCCAGCCAGGGCATCTGCACGGATGTTTTCGCCTCTACGAATGTGGGTGATATGACAGATGTCAAATTTTTGCTGAAGTGATTGCGCCTTGTTGTAGAAAGGCAACAGATCAGGCTTCCTGATTTCAAATTTCTGATTCATTTGATTGACGATCAGTTGAGAATCCCCGAAGGCTTCTAGCACTGTGATGCCGGATTTGAGGTCGAGTTCCAATCCTACAATCAGGGCTTGGTACTCAGCTGCATTGTTTGAACATGGTTCCAGTAGCGAGAAGGCGTGTGGAATCATGTATTTATCGGGACTAACAAAGAGGATGCCAATCCCTGATATTTGATTTCCTTTTTCACTTGTCCTGGTTGCACCGTCGAAGTACATATCCCAGGAAGCATTTGATAAGGAAGCCTCCACGTTGTAGACTGACTCGTCTGGGAGATCATCCCTGAGTGGAGAATCTTCAGGCAACGGATGCTCTGCAAGAAAGTCTGCCAGAGCTTAACCTTTGATTGCTTTTTGTGGTACATACCTAATATCAAATTGTGACAGGAGGATAGACCATTTTGCCAGTCGGGAATTGAGGGAACCTGCTTTTGTGACAAGGACCTTCAGGAGATTGATCCTCGAGATCAGGTATACTGTGTTGGACAGCAGATAGTGACGTAGCTTTTGTACAGCAAACATCACTGCAAGACATTCTTTTTCGACTGGAGAGTAGCGATGCTCTGCACCTACCAGCATGCGGCTGAGATAGTATAGAGCAGCTTCTTTTCCCTCGTGATTTCCTTGTGCAAGTAGAGCTCCCAAAGAGTGGTCGAGGGCTCTTGTGTACAAGATAAATGGTTTTCCAGTTGTGGGGGCAGCCAGTACTGGAGGTTTGATCAGGTATGACTTGATGTCTTGGAACGCAGTTTCGCATTCAGCATCCCAGACAAAGTCCACGCCCTTTTTCATTAGGCGGGAAAATGGACGGCATTTCCCTGACAGGTTGGAGATGAACCGTCGAATGTATGCCAATCTTCCTTGAAGCCCTTTTAACTGTCTCAGGGTTTTTGGGGATGGCATTTCTAGGATAGCCTTGACTTTGATAGGGTCAAGCTCTATTCCCGCCTTCCGAACTACGAATCCGAGGAACTTACCCGATGATACACCGAAGAAGCATTTTAGGGGATTCATTCGCAGTTTGTGCCTGCGTAGTCGGAGGAAGACTTCTCGAAGATCTTTGAGATGGTCTTCTTTCTTTTCGCTTTTGACGGCGAGGTCATCAACGTAGCATTCGACCGTCTTGTGCTGCATATCTTGGAATATCTTCATCATAGCCCTCTGATATGTCGCACCAGCATTTTTCAGACCAAATGGCATTACAGTGTAACAATACACGCCAAATGGGGTCCGAAATGATGTGTGTCTTTCATCTTTAGGATGCATTTTTATCTGATTGTACCCAGAGAAACCATCCATGAATGTCATCCGCTCGAATCCACAGGTGTTGTCGATCATCACCTCCGGTATGGGGAGCGGAAATTCATCTTTAGGACATGCATTGTTTAGGTCTCTATAATCAATACAGACCCTAATCTGCCCGTTCTTCTTTGTCACTGGGACAATGTTGGCCAACCATTCAGGATGTTGTTCCTCACGGATGAAGCCAACGTTTTTGAGTTTCTGAACTTCTTGTTCAATTTTGTCCATTATGTCAGGACGAAATCTTCTTTGGCCCTGTTTGACAGGCTTGATATCTTTTTGTAGATTGAGTTTGTGAACTGCTATTTTGGGGTCTAAACCAGGCATTTCAGCGTAAGACCATGCAAAACAATCAACAAACTCATGAAGAAAAGCGATATACTCGGGTAACTCATCATCCTTTATATTCTTGCTTATGAATACAGGACGTGGGCTATCCGGCGTTCCCAAGTTTATCTTTTGAACAGAATCTTCTGTTGGAAGACTTGAAGGTGGTTCCTCCATAATATTTTCGGAGGCTTCCAACTCAACAAGACCTTCCGGAGTTTCAAAGGTTTTCCCAGACCAAGGCTGTGCTTCTGGCCATGGGTCTTTTTGATCGGCATTCTTCTCAAGACTTGCTATGAGATGGTCCCAATCGCCTGTTGAAACTGGATCGAAGTATGGCACTTCTTTTGGAGATGAAGGTTCTTCTGGACCAGAAGACTGTGCATCTGTATCATCAGACAATTCCTCTTTATCATCAGAGAAATCGTACCAATTGGAGGAGCTTCCTGGATCCTTGACGGGTAACTCTTCAAAGAGATATCCAGGGAGATCAATATCTTCACAGACACGAGATGTTGAGGCTTCGTCGGCCAGACGACTTTGTAGCCTTTGGGTCAACTGTCTCATGGGAGCATCAGGGTCGTAGCTCAGTCCGTATGAAGACTTTTCTATATGACGATAGAGTTTCCAATCCTCCTGCTGGCCTTTTGTCAGGGTGGGTTCCAATGGTACGAGGATACCGTGGCCACCTCCCAAGCCGATTGGATTTTGAGCGTCATAGCCCATTTTCTTCATGATAGCTTGCGCCATTGGACTATACAAGGATAGTTGTGGCATACCTTCGTTTTGGAAAGGCTCAAGCGAAGAGTTTGATGAAGAAGCCGCCGACCTGTGGAAAAAGATCGGCTTTTCTTTTGGTGAGATTGTCGGAACAACGAGGGAAGCTGATGCTGGATCGCCTATGCCAGCAGGTGTCTCCAATGGAGTGAGAGCAGGTTGAGCTTGCTGAGTATCAGCTTGGCTTGACGAAGTGTCGTCTTCTGTCTCTGAATCCGAATCTGTGTCTTGCATAATAGAGACAAAGGAGATGACAAACTTGCCCCCAGGCTTTTGTTTGGTCTTCTTTGCCTTGGTAGTGATCACCAGCGGCTTTGAAGACTTGAGGGAGACAACAAAAGGAGATTGGTTGATCTCCTCGGTTTTGCCGGATGGTTGATTTTCTTCCGGTGATTGCTGAGGAGCCTTGCCTTTATCTTTCTGGAGACTTTCGGCAAAGGATGCTGTTTCTTTCTCCTTTTCTTCGTTTTCATCTTTGTACATCTGCGAGTCTGCAAAATGGATTTCTTTGCCTTTGAAAGGCTTTTTGTCCGCAAATACCCGATGTACCAAGCCGTCATTGCCAACAAACTTGATGCACTGATGAAGAGTTGAAGGAACAACACCACTCTCGTGTATCCAGGGCCGTCCGAGAAGGATGTTGTTGCATGAGGGGGTCTTTATTGCATATACAGTGACTTCAGAGATAAGATCACCGATTTGCAACTTGAACCTAATCTTGCCGATAGGCCTCTGAGTGCTTCCATCGTATCCAAAGATAGACACGGATGTGTGACTCAGCTTGCTAGGCGGGATGCCTAGCTCTTCGAGTGCCGAAGTAGAGATGAGGTTGAGGGCAGAACCCGGATCAATCTGTACTCTGTGTATCGGCATCTCTTTGATGTACCCTGTAAAT